>CAJVPI010000641.1:0-24593 GCA_910592345.1 Paraglomus brasilianum
TGGAAAATTTAAGGAGTTATTATTATGTACGTTTAGATGATACAACCGGTAGGATACTTTTGCACGTTACTGTAACATATTCTCGTATGTTACTATTACTATAGATGCCTTTTATTTTTATTTACATAGTGAAATTCACTTTAACGAAGTCGTCCGTTCCGCAGAATTCTGAAAGATTCGTTATAATGTAATAATTCACGTGATTTTAGTCGATACAAATATCCAATAAAAATTTTTATTAGAGATTACATATTTAACTCTTCTTGTCGCAAGTACAACAAAGACTGTCAATACTATTAATAGCTTCTGCTGATGATATCTTTCTCATTTTCTCCTCCTCTTCTTCTGAATGTCCTTGAATAGTTGCTACAATTTCTCTCATAATGCGTTAGTCTTAGTAGCAAGAAGACTGGGAAGCTTTGGATCTTTATTGATGAGATCGATGATTCTGATTGGTTAATTCCTATAACGAACTTCGTTGTACAAATAAATTCGCCCAAGTGAATGGCTTATTTATGCATGGATTTTGAAATCTTCGCTCAACGTTATATAGCACTTTATATATAAATCTTCGTTTATCTGAAATTATTCTGTTAAGAGTGAACTGGTTCCAGAAAAATACTTCGTTATAAGCCATCTTCGTTAAAGTGAATTTCACTGCGTACTTTATCAAATTGTTTTAATAAAATATTTGTCTCTTGAAATAAAAAATGGTTTGCGGTTTGTGACGATTATAAGCTCCCAATAATTTACCATGAAAAATAATTTCGATGACAATTTACTTCTCTTAAGATAACCCAATGACTCGTAAAACCATACAACAGACCAGTAGAATCTACAGTATGCAAAAAATCCCGAGAATCATACGCTACCTTCCCAGTCAGCAAAGGAAAGTATTTTGTTCATTTAAAATTCCAATACAAAATTCCCAGTTGATAGAGTTTTTTCGAATTGCATTTTGAGGAGTGTTTAGATTCTGAAAGTTGTGATAAATTTCACTAAAAGAAGATTGCTTATTCTCTATTTCTTTAGCGTAGGACGATCATCATTATTCATGAATCACTTCTCTTAATACTTGATTCATGGTTGGAATTAGCATGCTGGGCTATTGTATCTGTAACAGTGCTTTTGAAACTTTCCATAATACGGCGTTCTTTCAGCCATTCTATAGTAATAGCATTCTATTGTTTGTCAAAATTTAGTAATGTATCGTAACACGAAATACAAAATGCTTTTGTGAGAAAGCATATCTTGGTTTGCCTTTCTAACGTTCAACCCATCGAATTGTATTACGTACGTACTATACAAGTTGTTTTTTCAAGTACTTTCGTAATGAACCCTCTATTCTTTCGAAGTAAAAAAGTTATTGGTTAGTGGCGGGCTATAGTTCTCAGTCTTTTACTATGAAAACAGCTGTTTACTCTTGGCACAATACAAATAGTAGAATTCATACATTATGAATAAGCCTTTTAAAACGAACATTGTGACTGTATGCCAAGACCTGTCGTAGTATATGCGCCAACGCACAATAATTCCGATGCTTTTTTAGCTTTGGTTTCAACTGTTCGGTAGTCGAACAATCATATACCTTTGTTGTGTTCTAAAATTATATCTGCAGAAAAATATTCGTACAATTGTTTCAAGTATACGACCAAAAAGCCGTATTGTCATAAAGCTTATAGACTATAAGCTATTGTCATGCGTTTGCTTTGAATGTGATTAGTAAGTAAGTATCAGGTAGTCGATACAACCAATGTTTCATTCGCCATCTATAGTCGTTAGTTATAATTTTAGCAGTGAGTTGTGACACAAACTTTTTATTTCAATATTTATGGTAATCCATGAATCAAAAAGTGTGCAACGTTGCAAGATGTAAACATTTGAATAATGCGTCCGACATTAGAATAAAGCGATTGTAGTTTGGAAATTATGCATGTCAAGACAATGAAGGCGGATGCTGTCCCGTAGGAATGCAAATTCCTAACTATAATGTGGTAGCGGCAATGATGGCACTGACACGGATGACAGTGATGACACTGGCACTGGTAATGGTAATAGTACTAGTAGTGCAAATAGTACTAGTGATGTAGTATCTGGCAGTAACTTTAAACTTAAACTCAGATGCAATTATCCACCACGTTTTGGCAATGTCTCTCACTATATTAATTTATTTGCTCATTGACTTGTAACGTTTGATGTGATTATCACAACTAATAGTGATAGTAACACCAAATTTATTAAATCATCATTCAAATACAACACATATCGACTGTATTAGTCAAAGCAAGATTACTTATTGTTATGAGAGTGAAGTGAAATAAAAGATAGTTTAGTAGAATATGCTTAGTTCATAAAAAACTGCCATAGGGCCTTCTTATTCTCTCAAATTGGAAATTATTGCCTTAAATAGGTAGGGGCATCGATTAAATTGGAAATTGTTTATTTTCACATGAACCTGATTAATTTTATCTGTCACACGAAACCTAAATACAGTATTACTCTATTTAGAAAGGCTGTTGCGAACTGATATGCCCTACTTGTATATGTTTCCAAATTTGATCGGAGCATCAAAGCTGTTGACCTGATATGTTAACAATGCTAATATATTATTTTGCATTAACCTTTTATGGTAAGTTTATGAAAATTACAGTAGTCGAAAAAAGTTCCGGGTGTGCAACTGATTAAGCTGCTCTAGTTACAACAATCAACTATTAAAGCAATATATTTTATTAATATAATAACCGACTACCACTTTTTGCAATAATTTTCTTACAGCGTTGTTTCATTGAACGTATTAAACCAATTGGAAGGCTGTCGGGAATATTATTTCACTCTTCAACTATAATTTAATAAAATTTTGAGATTTTCTATTAGCGCACTGCATGCGTAGGGTCTTGGCCCATCTTAATAATAACGACTGTGTTGTGCATGCTGTACTACCTAGAGATGAATTATTAGACATGAAAATTGTGGTAGCGGTCGGGTCGGTGGTTACAAATCTCACCCTGATTATGATGGTCGGGAAGTCGATCTCAATAAAGACCTCGAGATCCAATATTTGTACGCATCAAATATGCATCTCCCCCGTCTGCGCCAACCCAATTGTCGAATATCGAACTCTAAATGAGATATTCTGTCATTACGCAACGCTTACAATCCTTATTTGGCCGTGAACAAAATGAACAGCCTGTGACCCGTCAAACATAGCTCCCACTCCACACGTCTTAGTTGATGGAATGTATAATAATGAAGATGCTCCATTTCCTCACAAGTTAACCATTGGTTTACTATAAATAGAGTACGATTATTTCAATAACCATAATGAGAGAATTTTGCAATAATAATAAGGCGTTCACTGTGTAAGCAAATACCAGGGGTACATTAATCAGCGCTTTATGGTACCTAAAACGATTGGACAGAAAATTTTTTACAATCGTCTCACATAGTCTAATACTAACAATCTTTTCCGGGCATTAATCGTCAGCGTTCACTGGTATCATTGCCCTGAAAAACCTTCCAGCAACTGTCAACCAATAACATTTTTTAAATGTATGGCGGCTATATATAGCTTTCAGTCTTTTACCGTGAGAATTTTGATTATCCCAAAAACATGTGGAACAAGTACAAAAATAGCAGAATAAAAAAAGCCATTTTTAAATCGCACGTTTCCGGTTGGGGGGTTGCATGCCAAGAATCCAGACAAATCTCTCGGCATGCTATTTTTATTCTTACTCATCAACGCATAAACAATTTCTGTGTTTAGTATATTTTACTCGTTTTCAATCGCTTGGCAATAGATTGCGTCTTCCAAGTTATGCCTGCAAAAGCAAGATTCTTCAACACAATTCATGCCCTGCATATCAATCAATCGATAGACAAGGCAGATCTCTGTTTGGTGGTGTGATATCACATTTCTGTGCCAAATTAAACCTTTTGTTTACCTCGACCTAGTCACCTGCCGATACACACAACCCAAATTAGTATGGTGCCAAGCGCTTATACAAAAAGGCGTATTGTAATAAAATCATTAGACAATCTGTTGCCAAGCATCGACTAATAAAACAGGCAATATCTGCGATCGATGCAACCAATCGTTTCGTTCGCCATCTTGTATTTCCGTTGTGATCTTTGTGTCAAGTCGTATAATAATAGCTATTACAGCCCGTAGACTTAAGGTTACGATGACTCTTTGTTTCGATACAAATAGCAACTGCACTGACCATCAATTCGAGTACGAATATCCGTTTTCGTGCAAATGTAAATACATTTAAATAAAGCGTCCGACACGATCATTCGCATCACAATATCGTACCAAGTCTTGCTTGAAACATTAATATGAAATACCTCACACTAATACTCGTTCTCGCTACCGTAGCTTTTGTTTCTGCTACACCATCTCGGCTACACGACATTACGAATCTTGCAGTGAGGGATGTTACCGGAAAGTATGATGGACTTGTATCGACAAACGGTACCTGCGGCGATTCAGACTTTGCTCTATGTCCAAATAGCACTATCTGTTGCCCTAACGGCGCGGCATGCTTAACTGGTGGCTGTGATCTTCAATGCACTACCGAGGATATAACTTGTGGTAGTGGTTGCTGCTTCTCTGACCAAATTTGCACATCTGACTTCCATTGTGCTAATAACTCTACCGAATCTAACGATGGTAACGATGGTAACGATGGTAACGATGGTAACGATAGCGATGGTAACGATGGCGATGGCGATGACGGCCCTAATGGAACTGGTGACGGCAACAACAGCACCTCTGGTGGTAGTGGAAGTAATGTAGTCAGTGGCGGTTCTTCCAATACTTTCACTCAGACGCAATTATCCACCACGTTTTTGACAATGACTACCACTATCTTGATCTGTGTATTTGTTTACATGTAACGTTGATATGTTTAACATTCCTAACATAACCTTCACATTATTAAATTGTCGTTATAATAACCTCTTATATTACACATATCGACTTGTATTTTATTCGTACATAAAAATATTGACGGAGTAATTGTGGTGGGGAAGCAGATATAGCGAGAGGTTACTTGTTGTTATTATAAGGATGTAATAAAATTATCTTGTCTATAAATGAAAGATAAGTTTGGTAGAGCATGTTTGCTTCATAAATTTTTTTTGATAGTCTCGGTTCAGAAATTATTATTACCAAAAATTCAACTATCACTATGGCTTACTAACTTTATTCCAATTAGTAAGTTGGGTATGGTATAAATGGAGAACCATTTTTGCTATTTCAAGATTTACTGACTAACCATTTGGATTTTCAGAATTCGCAAATAAATACTTCATGTTTATGATAAACGGTGACGTATTCTCTCCAAGCAGCGATACGGCAATGATACGGCAATGATACGGCAATGATACGGCAATGATACGGCAGTGATACGGCAGTAATACGGCAGTTATGAGGCAGTTATGAGGCAGTTATACGGCAGTGATGCGGCAGTTATACGGCAATTATGCGGCAGTGATACGGCAGTGATACAACAGTACTGTAAGCAGCAAAAGTAAAAGGCGTATACTGAGAATATTCGATAGATGATTAGAAATGGCTGCTAAAAATATATAAGTAGCGTAGATTTCAGTTAAATAGATGTCAGTCAATAAGTGCATGTTTAGAATGTTCTAATTACTCTCAATTTCTTTATTGTAATAAATGAGTAATCCTTAAGACATTGTTAATGATTCATTCCCTGGTAACTTATCGGTATAACTGAGAAACCGCTAATCCCTATATCGATAAAGAATAATCGCCTCTTGTCCCGCGATTATTCGAGCGGCAAATTCCGATAATTAATTATGTAGGTGCGCATTATTATGATTAAAATACTATTGTACTCCAACGGTAGACTAAGAATTAATCCCATCCTAGGAGCCGACAGAGTTATTCGAGTACAATTAATATATCCACGCTCTACAACGGGAAGGTTTTCGCAAGTGCAAAGCCTTGATTGGACAAGGTTACTAACTGTAACCCGAGATTTACTTAGAGAAGGAGACGCCACGCTCTGCCAAAACTAGCTAAATTCCTAGTGTCGATTATTACCTACTCTCCCGTGATAGTCGACACGACAACAGATTGAGCTCGAAAAGTAGTGAACTTTTTTTGGAATTCAATAATTCCTAAATTATCAAGTAGCTACGCTACCATTATAAATTACTTAAGCAACTTAATTAAAGCAACACATTATGAGAGGTTATTACGTTAATATCTACTTTTCAGAGGAAACCAATAACAAGACCAGGCCTTTAATTACTCAAAGAAAGTGAGTTTGTTAATAAAGCTGTAGAGAAAGAGTTGGAAAAATAATAAAATCAAGAAAAGGAATAATTAAAAAATCAACTTATCGAAAATAAGCAAAAATAAAAGTAAGTCTGAATTAATCTTGTGAAATAGAATATCGGAAGACAGTTTAGTAATGAATAAACATAAAGATTTAAACTTGGCTAGTAAAATTTTCCAAGATTGAAAGTCGTAAGCTGTCGAGTCAACGGTCACGGGAGGGCGAATGACTATTGACCCTGGCATTTAGCTTTATCCGAGGCTTCTCCTACTTAGCTAAATACAATTCAACAGTTAGTGACCTTTCAAACAGGCTTTACTACTCACGCCCAAGAGTGTCGATCAGTAGACCCTCTTCCGTGAGATTAATTCGAAAGTCCGTACGTAGGTTAGATTTTATTTGTATCTATCTAAAATATTTATTACTTCAATAAATAATAATCATAATCGCCACCACGCATATTCGAGGGACAAGAGTCAAATATCCTTAATTGATAGAGGGATTAGTGGTTCGCGCTCTACCGAATAATAGTGTATTTCAGGCATCCAAAATGTTAGTGTATGTGAAGGCTTCTGTTATCTTCTTTATTTCATTTGGATTCGTGCATCCTTTCCTCGCGTGCGCTCCGATCCGATCAGTTAATGGTCCTTTGTGGACACATCATAAAAGGCATTATTAACACAAAATTAAGTTCCAAAAATTGTTACCCCACCTACTTTATAAAAGTACGCTAAATTCCATCTTTGAAGGTGTTCATCACAAAGTGGCTCCGACAATGACACTTAACAATTGTGTTATGAAGTTTAGATTGGGACTCGGTGCATCGTCCAATAGGATAACTATATTACAACCAGAAATGCTACTCCCAATCATCCACCCTTAGAACTTGATTTACACGTGACGCCAAGAGTATTATTATTGTTTATTACACGGATAGGCATACTTACCAATAACCCATGGCTTTATTTATTAGTACCAGTTCCTTATCTTTCTTCTTTCCTTTGAGGCGAATTGTTGTTGCTAAGATGGTGCCTGGTTCAAACTTGAGATGAAAACAAAATTAATTTCTGCAATATATTATTATCATAACTTAATTACATGCATACCGGTAAAATAAACTCGGTTTGTTCATATTATAAATGTCTTTCAAATCATAGTCAGCAGTAGCATGATTTGTAGAATCATCCTCTCCATGCTTTTTATTTGTACAAGGTTAAATAACCAACCATTAGAGAATCTAAAATCGCTAATAGAACGTTCAACATCTAAGCAAAAACCTTTGCTTTTTCTAAACAAATTGATCTTGTCGCGGGCTTTGACGATTCACTCTAGTAATGCATTGTCGGACTAGCTTATACATGGTGTACTAGCCGTTTTGGGATTTAGTTCGTTTCCAACGGAAGCTTTTGCTCTTCCTACTTTAAACTAAATAACGTACAATTAGTGACCTTCAAACTCAGGCTTTCAATACTCACGATGGATAGTATCGCTTTTGTATGCGCTTTTCGCTTAGACTCGAGTATCTCAGCGATTTCCGTAGTTGGATTAATTCTACGGCCTATCGAACGGGGAATTATACTATTTATAGGTGTTAACAATTAATTAATAATTGCAAAAGTACTAAATAGAATTTATCGGCAAGATTAAATTCTATTCGCCGCTGGCGGGGAAAGCGTTTTAACACTTCGCCAAACGACGCTAAGTATCTTTTATCAGGGAATTAACGAAATAAAGATTATAGTTGAATCGGATATTTATTAGATGATAAGGAACTATCTAATAGCAACGTCTTGCTGAAAGATCTGATCTGAAGATGATTTTTAACTATTATCTACGACTCGTATTTATAACTAATTATCGTTTCACTAACACTAAACTGTCCAAGTTTACGGATAAATGGGGTAATTTGTGTCTGCCCAAATTTTCATCCTAATCCGGACAATCTAATTTTAACTGTCCAAACTTTTGTATCTATCCGCTTTAGCCATCCTCTATATGGGGATAGTCTGTGTTTGTCCAAGTTTTTGGCCTAATCTGGCAACATCTGTACGATGGTTGTGTTACTGGGATTTCGTGTGACGGAGGAATACGTTCCTCGATCCTGACAGCATTCTCATATCGAACATTTTTTTCGTCTCTTTGCAAAACAATATCTATATCCTCTACTTTTCGTTTGAGTATGTGACTGATAATAATAGATAGCACTGGGATGGACAACACAATTATATGGATGCTTTATCTGCTTGACAAGGTCAGAATTACTAGTGATTGGTTTCTGAGTTTGTATATAATTAATGTTGCTTTCTGTTCATGATTACTGCAAGAGTTTTCTGTTATTCATATTTCAAGGTCTAATCTCATGACCTGATTTAGGGTAAGGCACTACTATGGAAATACTATTAAACAAACCTAAGTCACGGAATGCTGCAAATTTATGCATTTTGTGCTGAGAAATTGTCATTGTTAAGAAGATAACACTACTGAAGTTAGTAGAGCAAATTCCTAAAAGCAAATACAACAGTGTCATTGTCAATTAAGAATGTCTCGCTTTTACAGACTTTATTTTATCCTGCATGGTTTAAATTTAAACTGCTTGATATTGTGACTCTAATAACACAGTTATCACCTTTATGGTCAAAGGGCATCTCTTCGTTATAATACCTAGGACATTCTAAACTTTAATGTCAATATCAAATTTCCATTAATACAAGTCGTGCACACAACGTAACATATTCAGCTAAACTTACCCGATGTGGTTTGGTAAAATTAAACCAACCTATTCGATTATTCAGTTTTATCGCATTCTTATAACAACAATAACCTCACTATATCTGCCTCCCAAACCATAATTAATACAAAGTTGCTATGTGTTATATATAACAAGTGTGGGAGATTACTTTTAGGCACAAGAATATATTCGACGTTACATGTGAACAACAAGATGAATTAGGATGGTGGTTATTGCCAAAAACTTGGTGAATAATTGCACCTGAGTTTGAGCTTTAAAAGTACTGGACGAACTGTTTATAATGATGGTGGTACCACCACCACTAATAGTACTGCTTGTACCACTACTGCTAGTACTAGTGGTAGATGGAGGAGGGGTAGACGAAGGGGGAGGCAGGGTAGTGGTAGACGAAAGGGTACAATTGACAGGCGTACACGTCTTGCCATTGGGACAGCATCCACCTCCGCCGTTTAAACAGCAGCTGGTCGTGCAGCATTTCGTGCCTATGGCACAACAGTCGCCTAGCTTGTCTGCACATCCATAATATCCAACCCCACAGGTGCCGACTTTCGTGATGTTAGATACACTTTGTAGCCGAGTATTCATGATTATAGATCTACTTTGTAGCAAAGTTGATGTCGCAGAAGCCAAAGTTACGGTAGCGAGAGCGAGTATTAGTATGAGACTCTTCATATTAAAGTTTGAGCAGGACTTTACAATATCCGGATGCGAAATGGGTGTGTTATTTAAATGTTTACATCCTGCAAATTTGTGAAACGGATGCATTCACGCAATACTAAATAAAGAGTCTGTGTTAATGTTAAAACACTCGGTACTTAAAGCATACGACTTATAACCGAATATGATAGGATACTAACAGATAGATTAGTTGTATCGATCTGGTTGTTTAAACACACAAAATAAATGTTTCATTCATGTGGTACAGTTGGATAATTTGCGCGTAAAAATAGTTGCGATTTAACGCCTATGTGGAACCAAAGCATGCATTTTAGGGGGTAGGGTAGTTTTTTTACAATTTCATTGGTTGATATACAAATTTGACCAATGTAATTGCAAGACTCAGGTCACGTTCTATTCCGCTTTAGCCATCCTCCATTTAGCTGGGTTGTCTATTATTAGAGTAATTCAATTGTGTAACATTATGGATACAAATTTTTTATACAGTTTAAAGAATGTAAAACCTTCACAAACATTTTATGCGACGATAAAAAAACCCAACACTTTTACACATTCCTAGACCCCTATAAACGAAGTGATCCTGTTGATCCCGCAGGTTCAGAACAAGCAATTTCAACAATCCTAGACGACAGAATGGAAATTCAAGCTCCCAGAAGAAGCTTGTTGGACCATGTGTCATTTGTGGACTAGAAAGGCTTGGAATGAAGTTCCGAAGATTTACTGAAGATGCTTATCATAAAGCTACGCAGCATGGAACGTTAAATTCTACATAAGTATTAAATGTTACTCAGTCCTGACGACACAATCATTACCTCACATATTATTTGATAGACAAAACATACTGTATCTTTTGTTAATAGGTAATTTTATTCACATCTCTGTACTGAGTCAAATATGTCAGCGTTAATGCCATAACTATTGTCTGCCGTCGCACAATTGAAATCGTATTTCATGCGATTGTAAATTGAAGACGCCGTGTTGTAATATAATTTATTTTGACTATAAACAAGCTATTGTCAATATTGCGATTTACTTCATGCGGTTCTATAGTAATAGGAAACAGGTATTTTCATAAACGACTTATGATTAATATACTATTTTTCAGAGTTTAACATGACATGTCACTGTGTATATCATATTTACTGTTGTCGCTTGATCATTAACCTCATAAGAATGTAAGTAATAATACACGTGACTTATGAATTATATAAAGCTCGTATACAAGAAATATGGTTATATCATTATTTCGTTGCTAGATGTTCTTTACACTATTCCTCCGCATACATTTTCATTATAACAATCTGATTCGTACGATAACCTTGATGTTTTTATCATCATTAGTATAGAAGCAAATGTCTTTCAACCATAGAAATATGTATTATATCCGAATTGGTATTTGAAACTAATGTCAAGTGTCAAAGCATTCGTGGAGAATTCTATCTACCGCATTATTAAATAACGAGGTCAAATGTCATAAAGTTTTAGTCTTCGTTTAACCTGTCAAATTGCAATATTGTATATCAGTTAGACAAATATCATATATATGCAATCTAATCATCCGTACGGTTAGATCAAAAGTCTATTTTACAGTCTAACCGTAATACTAAAAATTACACCAATAATTTCAATGCAAATCAACATGCGGTTAGATCAACATTGACCACTAAAGATTGTACCAACAATTTTCAATCATCGTGCGGGGAGATCAAAATAGACTATATTTACAGTCTAACCATAATGCTAAAACTCGTACAAATAATTTTCAACGCAAATCATTAAATCTTCAATATGGTAGAAAACTATTCCAACGTATATTAATTCTCTCAGTACTCGATTAATGATTGACAGTGCTTTTGGAATTTAATAATACGAGCAATAGTTTCAGCCATTTATTCGTAATCCATACTTACCCCATGTCGAATGTTTGTCAAAATTTAGGAATACATTGTAGCACGATACAAATATATATTCATGTCGGTTTATCTTGATTTCTTCCGGTTTACAATACCTACAGTTTAACTCATTCTATTCAAACAATGTCCAATAACTCTCGAATTGTATGACTTTATTTTCAGTTACTTTTGTAAATTTAGCTTAGTAAAGCCTTTTTTCTTGGTTCGCGGCCGGCTATGTTTTACCATGAAACATAATCACTGACTATGTTTAACATTAAAACGAATATTTGATTCTCCTTGGACAATACAAAATAGTAAACGAACATTCCGACAATCTATTGTGGTGTGCCAAAGCTTTCCTGCCAACGCATAACAATTTTTGGAGAATCGGCAACAAAGTGAAGTACAGTCGTAGTACAAGCCTGGCACAGATTATTAATAAATAGAAAATGGCATGATATCTTGAGTAATACAAGTGTCATAGGGGAGGCACGACCATAATTAATTATAGGGCATGGGAAATCGGAACCATAGAATTTTGAGGATAGGGATATATCTGGGTGGGATACAAATGAGGTAGATTTATACTGGGGAAATACGTCCAGGGATATAGATGAGGTATGACTATACATCTAAGATCTCTTCGCAGATCATTGCCCCACATATCAATTGATAGACAATGTCTTTGTTAATATACCATATATGGTTTCATTCTATTAAGTAACGCAGATATCTGTGGTCAATGAACCAGGCATTAGCATTCTCGGACCGATACAAACAACCGTTTCACTCGCTATCTGTTAAATAATTAGGTCCGTTAGAAACTTTGTCAAGTTGGATGCTTTTAACTAATTATTACAATCTTGCCAACAAGTCAACTTAAGTTTATGGTTTATGATAATATTAAACATAGAACTTTTTGTTTCCACATATATGGCGAATTCAATTGGGCGTAATCACAAAAGCGTACAACGCTGCAGGATGTAAATGTTTAAATAATGCATTGTTTTGCGTCAGGATTTGTATCAAGTCCTGTTCGAACTTCGATATGAAGTATCTCATGATACTCATTCTCGCTGCCGTAACTTTTGCTTATGCTATGTCACCTCGGCTGCAAAGTAGATCTGACATCACGAATTCTCGGCTGCTAGTTAAACCTCCCACCACGAATTCTCGGCTGCAATTTAAACCTGCCACCACAAATTCTCGGCTAAAAGGTAGATCTACTGCCGCATATCTTGAAGCAAGGAAGCTTGATGGCAAATATGCTGGATTATCCCTACTGGCAAACGCTAGTACCTGCAACGATCCAAACTACGTTCCGTGTACAAATAACGGTGGATGTTGCCCTCCAAACATAACATGCTTAGTTAATGGCTGCGACATTCCATGCACTGTTGACGATATACCTTGTGGCAATGGTTGCTGCCCCCCTAACAAAGTTTGCACATCTAACTTTTATTGTAGTGTTCCCCCTCCTCCTCCCCCTCCTCCTCCTCCGTCTACCGTTACCCTGCCTCCCCCCCCTCCGTCTACCGTTACCCTGCCTCCCTCTCCTCCTTCATCTACCACTAGCAGTAGCGGTATAAGCAGTACTAGTAGTGGCACTACTGTCACTATTGTAACCAGTTCGTCTAGTACTTTTAAAGCTCAAACTCAGGTGCAATTATTCACCAAGTTTTTGGCAATGACTACCACCATACTAATTTATCTTGTTGTTCACATGTAACGTCGAATATATTCCTCGTGCCTAAAAGTAATCTTACCACACTTGTTAAATAGTATCTTATATAACACGTAGTTAACTTTGTATTAATCAGTGGGGGTTATTGCTATTATTATAAGAATGCAATGAAACTGATCCTGTCGATATAACTGAACATAAAATACCAATAAATATCATAAAACCAATAACCGAGTAATTATCGGGTAAGTCTAGCAGAATAACGAAAATTTTTTAATTGTGCACTGCTTGTATTAATAGAAATTTGATATTGGACATTAAAGTTTAGAACGTCTTGAATCACATCAGTGATAATTGTGTTATTAGAGTCGCAGCATCAACTAGTTTAAATTGGACTGTGCACCGTTACATAGGTTTCTCCTAGTAAATAATAAGAGTTTGTAAAATCGATACGTTGATAGACAATGACACTATTGGAAATTTGTTCTACTTGTTGTATGTCAATTTGGAATTATTCAAATTGGAATCGGATAATCTATGAACGCAACGTATTTTATATTTATTATCAAAATGATGTATGCATATATGTTAACCATATTATATCGTAATACTCAATTCCATAATTCTCACATATCAAAAGCTAATCATTTGTTTCAGCAAAAAGAGCTTATTACAATCCGAACTTTTCGTTTGCTATTATTATCTTTTAATATTACATTGCTAGGAACATGTTTCTTACTTCATGCAGTTCTACTGAAACAGGCATTTTCATAAGCGACTTATGATTAATATACTATTTTTCAGAGTTTAACATGACGTTTATCAACCAGCCTGTGTATATCATATTTACTGTTGTCGCTTGATCATTAACCTCATAAGAATGTAAGTAATAATATACGTGACTTATGAATTATTAAATAAAGCTCTTATACAAAATTATATCGTATAAGGTGTAAGAAACATGGTTATTATTATATCATTATTTCGTTGCTAAATTGCATCAATGCTCTTTACACTATTCCCTCCGCATACATTTTCATTATGACAATCTAATTCATACGATAACTTGTTTGATGTTTTTTATCATCATTAGTATAGAAGCAAATGTCTTTCAACCATCGAAATATGTATTATCTGAATTTGGTATTTGAAACTGATGTCAAGTGTCAAAGCATTCGTGGAGAATTCTATCTATCTCATTATTAAATAACGGGGTCAAATGTCATAAAGGTTTAGTCTTCGTTTAACCTGTCAAATTGCAATATTGTATATTAGTTAGACAATATCATATGCAATCTAATCATCGTACGGTTAGATCAAAAGTCTATTTTAGTCTAACCGCCGTGATGCTAAAAATTACACCAATTATTTCGATGCAAATTATCGTACGGTTAGATCAAAATAGACTCTATTTACAGTCTAACCGTAATGCTAAAAAAATCATCATGCGGTTAATATTAAATCAACATTGACCACTAAAGCCTGTACCAATCATCGTGCGGCTAGATCAAAATAGACTATATTTACAGTCTAACCGTAATGCTAAAAACTACACCTCGTCAAAATATACTTTATTTATAGTCTAACCGTAATGCTAAAACTTGTACATAGTAATAGGTACTCTCAATAAGTCGGACTCGTCAGGGTGGAGATTTTATCCGACTTATCGAGAGATCCGAATTATCGAATTCTTTAATACGCAATAATAATAAGCTCGCTTTCTTCCAATTTAGGCCATTCATTCTCGAGATTACTGTCCACTTTTATATCAAATATATTTTGATGCTATCCAAACAACCGTATTGCTTTTGGTTTCTTCTCCCTCTTCTCTTCTTCTTCCGACGGTACTTCTTGTATTGCAGCAAAATAACGAAAACGAAACGATGAAGCAAATTATTGGATAATTAACTGTCTTGTATTTACTAAACCGGTAAAGATTATCTCTCGAAATCACGTGATACGACTTATCGAGAGTCATTTGTATAAGCCGATTGAAAGGGTTGTCGACTTACAGGTTTATCGCGATTTTTATATGTGTGTCCGATTAAATAGTCGAAAAAAAAGGGCGAAAAAATTTGTCCGAGTTAGGCCAAATCCGGCTTATCGAATGTCCGACTTATCGAGAGTGCCTATGACCAAATAAAGAAATTACTGTGCCCCAATTATATCGGAATATACGAAAATTCTTTCAACTACAACTGTCGCCACCAACTCTGATACAACCAATACGCCAACGCTAGGAGAGCTCTCTCTAATACTTACACCTCCTGATACTATGTCAATTGAAGAATTTTTGAGTAACCCGGAAGAGGACGAGGTTTATGTAGTTCCCGACAATGAAGAACTTGTTGAATTATATAGAAAACAGTCAGATTTACCTACCGATAGCAATAGCGAAGAAGCCGATGACAGTATTGAGCCCAAAATAATTAGTATTAGCGAGGCTTCAAAAAGCTTAGAAATAGTCTACAACAACAAAACAATGCTGAGGAACTATTCAAACATGACAAGGCTTGATTAATACATTAATCGATTGCAATGAAACTTACGATATCAATTTTTTAAATAATAAATAACCAATGATATTTACTTATTTCCTAATTTCATGTGCAACCAATCAAATTATAAATGCTCGCTTCCAAGATGGAGGGTTCACATTGCTTAATAAATATCTTTTATCTAATCTACATGTTATTCCAAATTGACATACAGCACCGCTACTTATTATTATCTTCGCGTCTGAATTTATGTTTTCGTTGCCATCACATTATTGGTGTAAGCTAATATTTGTTAGTCTTAAATTCGTAACGTCTTTAAATAAAAATTAGTAAAGCTACTATTAACGCAAAAGTTAATCTTCGAATAACTAAATGGTGGTTATATAATTAATTTTATTGCAAATGTGTTTGTTAGCCTAACTCTCAGTACGGTTTTCAAATTAAATCTTCAATATGGTAGAAAACTATTCCAACTATATCAATGCCTTGCAATTCTCTCAGTACTCGATTAATGATTGACAGTGCTTTTGGAATTTTAATAATACGAGCAATAGTCTCAGCCATTCATTCGTAAATCCATACTTAAATTCAGCCAATTCCCATGTCGAATGTTTAGTAATGCATTGTATAGCACGATACAAATATATATTCATTTTGACCGAATGTCGGTTTATCTTAACTTCTTCCGGTTTCATTATATTCAAACAACGTCCAAATAACTCTCGAATTGTATTACTATACGAGACTTTATTTTCAGTTACTTTCGTAAATTTAGCTTAGTAAAACCTTTTTTCTTGGTTCGCGGCCGGCTATAGCTCCCAGGCTTTTACCATAAAACATAATCACTAACTCTGTTTAACATTAAAACGAGTATTTGATTCTCTTTGGACAATACAAAATAGTAAACGAACATTGCGATTGCGTGTCGACAATCCATTGTGGTGTGTCAAAGCTCTCCTGCAAACGCATAACAAATTTTGGAGAATCAATACGCTTTGTTTTCTATAGTTCGGCAACCGAACAAAGTGAAGCATCTAAGATCTCTTCGCAGATCATTGCCCCACATATCAATTGATAGACAATCTTTGTTAATATACTGTATATGGTTTCATTCCAGATATCTGTGGATTGTCAATGAACCAAGCATTAGCATTCTCGACCGATACAACCAACCGTTTGACTCGCTATCTGTTAAATAGTTAGGTCCGTTAGAAACTTTGTCAAGTTGGATGCTTTTTACAATCTTGCCAACAAGTCAACTTAAGTTTTATGGTTTATGATAATATTAAATTTAGAACTTTTTGTTTCCACATATATTGGCTAGAAAAGGCGAATTCAATTGGGCGTAATCACAAAAAGCGTACAACGTAAGTATTTAAATAATGCGTCCCGACACGATTATTTTGCATCAGGATTTGTGTCAAGTCCTGCTCGAACTTCAATATGAAGTATCTCACTTTGATACTCATTCTCGCTGCCGCAACTTTTGCTTATGCTATGTCACCTCAGCTGCAAAGTAGATCTGACATCACGAATTCTCGGCTGCTAGTTAAACCTCCCACCACAAATTCTCGGCTGCAATTTAAACCTGCCACCACAAATTCTCGGCCACAAGGTAGATCTAATACGGCATATCTTGAAGCAAGGAAGCTTAATGGCAAATATGCTGGATTATCTCTATTGGCAAACGCTAGTGCCTGCACCATTTCAACATACGCTCTGTGTCCAAATAGCAATGTATGCTGCCCTACACTTGCGACATGTATACCTAACAGTCAAAGCTGCAACATTCCATGCACTGTTAACGATATACCTTGTGGTAGTAATGGTTGCTGCTACCCTAACGAAGTTTGCACACCTGACTTTTATTGTAATCCTATTACGTCTACCGTTACCCTGCCTCCCTCCCCTCCGTCTACCGTTACCCTGCCTCCCCCCCCTCCGTCTATCGTTACCCTGCCTCCTCCTTCTTCCTCTCCTCCGACTCCATCTACCACTAGCAGTAGCGGTGCAAGCAGTACTAGTGGTGGCACTATTGTCACTGTTGTAACCAGTTCGTCTAGTACTTTTAAAGCTCAAACTCAGGTGCAATTATTCACCAAGTTTTTGACAATGACTACCGCCATACTAATTTATCTTGTTGTTCACATGTAACGTCGAATATATTTCTCGTGCCTAAAAGTAATCTCACCACACTTTTTAAATAGCATCTTATATAACACATAGTTAACTTTGTATTAATCATGATTTAGGAGGCAGATATAGTGGGGGGTTATTGCTATTATTATTAAAACTGATCCTGTCGATATAACTGAACATAAAATACCAATAAATATCGTGTCAGCAGAGTAAGAATAGTTTAATAAGCCACATAGAGTAGGCTTAGCAGAATGTGTACACGGCTTCTATTAATGGAATTTGATATTGGACATTAAAGAGAATATCTTACGAATAGATGTCCTTTATTATTAAAAAAAGTGACAACTGTGTTATTAGAGTCGCAACATCGAGGCAGTTTAAATTTAACCCACGGTAAAATAAGAGTAAAAGCAAGACATTCTTAATAGACAATGACAATGTTATATTTGTTTTTGAGAATTTATTCTACCAACTCAATAGTGTTCTCAACAATGACAGTTTCTAAACACAAAATGCGTAAATTTACAGCATGCAAATAGCAACGGGTTTAGCAATGAATTGCATTCCGTGACTCTTAGGTTTGTTGAATAGTAGTGTCAGCGTTATCCAAGACTGCTGTCTAAGGTTGAGACAAACATAAAAAAACATATCCAGGCTAAACACATACATTAGGATAATAATAATAACGGTATTGTCGGAAATTACCTTGTTGAATAATTTACGAGTCTTTTATGTGTCCTGCATCACTACCATTACCATATTGAATACGTTCCGACAACATCAATCGTCACTGTCCAACTTTCGTTTCGACAATTTGCGATGTCAGATCTACTTTCCGTAATGATGTAGCAGAAGCAAAAGTTGCTGCAGCGAGAGCGGGTGTTAGTTCGAGCGGACTTTATAATAATGATAGACGCAATTCTTTAGACGCTTGCGTTGTAGGCTTTTTCTGGTCATCAAGCATATAGAGGAAATAAAGAGTCTCTGTGCACATAAAGTTGCAATGCTAACCAAATCTTACTTCCGCAGACATAGTCGCAACAACAATTATTTCATTGCCAAACGGTTAAAAACAAGCCAAAATCGAGAGAAAAAAATAGAATAAATTAGAATAAGATTTTCACGGGATTGCTATGCGTTGAGAAGGAAGAATAAGAAAAGCTTTGGTGCATACATTACGACAGATTATCAAATTCTTGTTACGCAATCGGATTTTTTTGCATTCTCGTACTTTTGTATTGTTTTACATGTCCTTGGGCTATAACAGGAGAATGAAATTTTAATATTAACAGAAATTGGAAATTAATTTCCATGTTAAATAATTACTCATTGATTAATTTGTTAATTTTATCAATCAATTTTACTGGTTTGAAACCATCCGTCGGAGGCATTAAAAAGTCTTTAACGCCAAGTCTTCCAGCAAACCGTTTTGCTTTTTCTTGACCATATGTCCTTGTAAGGGAAACCTCGAGCAATGGCTTGATCAACCCAAATTATCACTCTCCTTCAATTTTGGCGGCAATTGATTCTAATTCAAGGCTTTTCCAATGTGAAGACCTTTTAGAATTCTAGAGACAGCTTGCTCACTAATTCCAAAGTCTTCCGCCAGTTTTCGGCCTTTTTTTGAAAAAATAATTTTGCATTGTTATCTTTTATTATTTGTTTTAATAACAAACTAGGTAAGTTTTTTATGTGCCCGGTTGACTGCGTGGCAAAAAAACTATTGTCAAAAATCAGTACTGTGAGATATTTACAAACGGCGATGTCAACCGGGTGTAGTGTGTTTTGAGCAGCAATTGCAACAGTATGGAAATGTGATAATTCAGACTTGTCCCGTTACATATTCCCTTTTCAATACGTGTGTTGTTTACATCACTCTAGCCTTGTTGTATACGTATTGATGGTGGAAAATTGTTCTGAGCTCAAAATTAGGTTGAGTTATGTTGATTGGTTGCTGTATGCCGTTGATAATCTAAGGCTACGGCTCACAAATCATGAATTTATTATCTTCTACTACTGCATTATTTATGACACAGTTAATTTGATTGGCGGTTTTCTTATAAGGAACTACATACGAGTCCGTGTGGTAAATGTTGAGGTTATAAGAATTAGCCTTTTCTATAGTTGTTGCCATGTGTAATTAGAGATATTGTCTAATCCGATTTCTTCCAACATTCATGTCGGATTGGTGACGTTGAGAAATATTGGATAAATAAATAAGTGGAAGACTCACTGACCACATACTGGCAGCAGTTGTGCCAAGTCTCCTGCAATAATTACGTTGATGCCGCCAAATGCCATAATTTGATGTAAATAAGTTTGATATGAATGTAAGAAGTGAAGCTGAAACCATAGATAATTATTGTTTCAAATTTAGCTAACTGATTCTTGAAGTCTTTGTCGTAAGAGACTAGTTCCTGCTGAACCAGTTATGAAAAGTAAGCGATATTTGTTTGTTGTTCATATTGGGTTTGGGCACGTAATATAATTTAAAATTTCTAACAATAGTATTAGTATACGCAAAGATACCACTCAGCAATAACACTCGTTTCTAGTTTAACGGAAGGTTTGCGGTAATGACGTATACAAATTTATGAAAACGTTTGCAGTCAAACCTCGTTCGTACGATTTTTTTTTGTTACGCCAAAAATTATTGGGGAAGGAGACATCGGTAGACGGGTTTTCCATTTCTTCAATTTTGTCTTTTTTGAAGAAAAACATTATCATTTCGCATATATTTATAGCTTCAATTTCGTCGATGCTCATATATACCCTCGTTGACATTGGTTTCTCCAAACCTTGACTATGAACAGAAGTTTGTGTACTGAGCAAGTTATTTTTTCTTCTATACATGTTATTTTATGACTCCATCTTTTGAGTTTTGAATCTGAGAGAATTTGAAAGATAACCAATTAGAAAGTTTGACATTTAGCAAGTCTTACACAATTACGAGTGAGAAGGAAGGCATGTTGTAACTAGGGCGACGATTCATGTCAACGGCAGAGAGTGCTGATATAAAATATCAAAATGGAATCGATGTACTTGAGATTATCCTATCGTTCGAGAGAGAATACATAGCCAGTTTAATACGCCGGGGATAATGATAACACTCTTGTGAGTATTTTCTCCAAAGATAATTTGGAATTCTACCGTCGAGAATAATATATGCTCGATGCGATGCAGAGAATCACTACTACCAAGACTAAATCAGAGACAACGAATAATGTATGATGCTACGCAGCGTATAAATTATTCACTACTCGACCAGGTTATGCCTTTACCACCTCTCTTTGAAGAATTATGTCTGTCTGGACATTAATTAATATCGTATGATAGAAGTATGAGACTAGCATGTTCATAAATACAAGGGTATTGTTACGGTCGGGAATTAATTGGGGGGTTTTGGGAGAGCGATTTATCTTTTCGCGTAGGTGTGTTCGCCGACCGGGGGATGTTACCAGGCTTAGCTCGTACTATCGCCATTCCTACGATAGTTGTGCAATTAAGACTGAATTAAATCTTAAGTAACCTATTTTAATTATGCGCGTTTCTCACTCCCTATCCGAGTTTCAAACACTCGTGAATACAAATAAGGGTACCTCTAATAGAATAATAACAGCAATTATTCTATTAAACAGGGCTATCTTCGATTTGTTTATCGACTAGTCGGTATCCGTCACTTGTCTTTCTAAATTAGTTAAACAATAATCATCTCGATGATTAATTATGAACTCTCGTTCCGTTATTCACGTAATTGATCAGCAGACAGCTTACTAGCTTGATCAAATCAATGCCGTTTATTGGAGTGTCCGGCCTATTTCGACGATAGAAATTAAATGGATATTGATAATAAAGGATTCGGGAGAATACTACTAAGATCAGTAGTATTATTTTATTTCACAACATGGACAATATTACAACATTAAGATTTGGCGATGGAATATGAGCTACTTATATATCTTCGAGCGTTGCGGGAAAAGCGCAACACTCTTTTAGCTATTTCCAATTATAGTATTTTGTGCTGTTGCGGAAAAAACGCAACGCTCTTTTAGCTATTTCTAATTATAGCATTTTTGTGCTGTTGCGGATTTCTCGAAACGTTTTTGCTATTACTGCGCCTGTTGCGGATTTTTCGAAACGCTAATTTAACTTTTGTATTACTGAGCTAAAGTTTGCTGACTGCGGAGGAAGATTTTATCATGTGACTTACTTATCTGATTCATCAGTAGCATATTAATCATGGAACAGGTAACAAAGCGGTAACAAAGCGGTAACAAAGCGGTAACGAGAAGAACCCTCGTAACTCGCCTACCACGTTCGCACATGTATCGGGACAAAGGGATTTATTATATTTATCGTATAACGGTAAATTTTTTATGTAAATTTCGAATGCAGAATTTTCTGTATGTAGATTTTCGGTATAGCGAGTACTGGAACAACGAGTTGATAGTACCCAACAATCTATTTACAACATTATAGGCTATATAATACTTGCAATCCATCTCAACCTAATTTACAACATTGATACACTAAAAAATTTAAACATAGCGATGCAAATAATTTAAATTCTCGCATTGTCCTATTATCTTCTACTAGGCCCTCACTGCATATTGGTAATTTCACACAATGCTCAATTGAAAATTATTAAGCATTAGGTACCTGCAATTATGTTATAACTCTATCGCTCTTCTGAAATATCAAGTTAAAGTTATTTCTACTTTTTGTTTAATATTGAAATGAGAATTTAGTTCTCTTATTATAACCCCAAAAACAGTAAAATCTATAGTATGCAAGAAAAAAAAAATAAGACCAAACATTTCTGCTTGCGTAACCACAGTTCCGATAAGCAATACAGATTCCCACTTGACGAAGAGTTTATTTTCTGAAAGTTGTAACAAGGGAAGATTATTCATATGAAACATAATCTTCATAGTACTCTTAGTACTTGGATTAAAGTAAGTGCTTTTTATAATACCGATACGAGCAATGGGGGTTTATGAGTTCTTCCAGCCATTCGGAGGCCAATTCGATTTTGCATTCGACATGTGAATTTTACGCTTTTTGTTTATCAAAATTTGATAATGCATGGTTGCACAACGATTTCTAGTCTAGATAGAGTTCAATACAAAACGTCCAAATAACCATTGCTATATTTCCCAATTACTTCGTAAAATTGTCTCGATAAATCCTTTTTCTTGATTTGTGGCGGGCTATAGCTTCCAGTCTTTTGCCATGGAAAATAATCTTCAACTCTGTTCAATTAAAATTCATACAACACATAAATGAATTCTTTTTCAAACCGAACAGTTCGATGCACGCCAAGAATTCACGATAATCTATCGTAGTGCATGGCAACACAGATTTTCTTATTCTTAGACACCAGGCCGTATACAATGTGTTTTCCTAAATTATTCTGGCAGACAGTTATTTAATGATTGTTCTTATTATAACAATGTCCTAGAGAATTGCGACATCAACAACATATCGATATTACAAGTCTGGCTAATGTACGTTACTAGTATACGTAATACTCACCTTCTAACCACTGTCATGTCATAATCCGGTGTCTTCTTTTTTCATGTTTTGCAATATCTGATATGTCTGTTGACATCCAAAGTTACACAACCAAGGCTGAGTTAGAAAACAACCTGTCGGAATGTGGTTTACAATATACATTTCTATTATGGATTTATGATTCGTATGTTTGTCGCACTTGCGCAGCATTTGATGCGTATATTTAATACAATCTGGTCTTTATCCTCCTTCAAGTCTTGGACTCCCTTTTCCTAAGATGCAACAAAGTCGATTAAACTAAAGTAAACTCTTATTAACGTTATAGATATTCCAGTAGTGCTCCTGCTTGCTATTGATATCTATCTATTACTTAAACTAATTCTGTATCATAATTATTTTCACTCTGTGTTTCTGTATTATATAATTTCATCTTCTTTCTGCATATCGCATCCATGGCAAAGTGCAAACACTTGCACAAACATTCTTCTTGTGCCATGACTTCTTTTATTCAAATTTACTTTGCGTTCCTATACCTGCTTCTCTCCTGCAAGTTTGTCTCCTCTATCGAATATCGTTCCATTAACGGTACAGGAAACAACGTGCTGTATCCTACCGCTGGTGCAACGAACGACAAATATCTTCGTGTTGACTTACCCAATGCAAACTTTGTTGATGGAAATCGCCAGCCTCTGAAAACACCAACTGATGGAATATTGCCAGGTACTGCCGTGAATGCCAGTTGTACTGATCAGTTAGCAGCAGATGTATATCCATTGCCAAGATGTGTGTCGAACATTGTAACGAGATATGGAACAAATCTTATAATCAACGACAATAAAAACCCCATTTATAAAAGTTTTCGTAAAACCTCACACATGGTAAACTTTGCGTCGATCTGAATCATGTTTGGTCGTGTTTTGGTAGTACAACGTCAGGGTCTCTTAATCTTAACTTTATATTATTTTTTACCCTACAAGATCACATTTTTTGGGCAATATATCTCCTACGACACGAGTTCTGCAGTTGAATATCCCGAACCGACTTATATATATGCACCTCTTGATGACGCAAACTATAATCCTCCTGGCTCCCCTCCTGCAAACATAATGACTGCAGGTCCCGATCTCG
>CAJVPI010000642.1:0-24582 GCA_910592345.1 Paraglomus brasilianum
TGGTTCCATAAAAAGCTTCGTTATAAGGGCATCTTCGTTAAACTGAGCCTTCGTTAAACCGAGCTTTACTGTGTATAAGCATATTGGTGTATCAACTTTTTTGTGCCGGACCATACTAATAAATTAGGAATAACAAGTTCTGTCAGGGAATGGGCTCCCGCGTCAGCCTAAGCTGGCTCCTTTTTTGTAAGATATCGAAGAAGAACATTACGAGAACCATTGATATCTCTATCAAGGTTTGTTTTACATTGGGGACAGCAAAACACCTTAGATCCACCAAGCTTTTTATGAATATAACCACAGGATCCACAAGTTTTACTGGTGTATTCTTCTGTACAAATTATTCTCTTTTCATAGTCCTTGATGGTGTCTTCGAGTTTATTAATTACAAAGTTAACTACAGTAAATTCGAAATCGTTGGAAGAATTAGACAATTGAAATCATCACATCGCCTTACTCGACACCAGGGATGCTCACGTGCCTTATGGATCAAATGCTGTTGAGCAGTCTTGGGATTAATGCGTCGTTGTTCATGTCGGACCATTCCTTGAGTGCAAAATTCGGGTAGTAATAGCTTTCACAAAGCCATTTAGCTAGTCTATGATGACAATCATCCACAAGACAACGGATCCTCTTGTGAATGCGTAACATAACACGACGTAATCTACAATTGAAAGTAGTATACTGTATATTTTAATTATAAATAAATATTAAATAAATAAATAATTTAGGGTACCCAACAGTTAATCAATAAATTTTACCTGTAACGATTTTGCTCATTTTTTTTCCCATGAATACAATCGCGTTTACTTGAAGCTTGTCGCATGCATGACTTAATCGATAAATTCGGCCAATGTCATTTTTACCCCATTCAACAGCTACTCCACTTGGATATCATAACCTGTCATGAACGTACGTACACCTGGATCCAAAGAAATCACTCCTTAAATTATCAAATATATAGTTAATTAAAGTTTTAATTTAATAGATAATATAATATTATAATAAAATTAGATCAATACCTTTTGAGATATAGGGCCTTGGTTTTCAGCCTGTATGTCAAGTGGTCTGGGTATACAAAGATAATATTCCCCAAGTCGATTCATAACAAGGCGGCTATAATATTCAAGCTTATATGGAAGAGGTTCTGGCTTGATTTTAGGAAAAAAGGAATATTCCCCACGAGACTTGCCACAGCATTTAGAAAGTATCATAATTGACTGCTGAGGATCCTTTTTGGAACGGAGCTTCATCTTGAATTTTTTACGATTGGCAGCAAAATTGGAAGAATATCCTTTAAGCAAGTCGTTCATTGCTTCATCGCGAATGTCATAGGGAGTTTCAAGGACCCATTTGAGTTTGGTATCGTTGAAGCTTTTGGCATTGAGACGTAATGCCTTCTTTTCTCGTTTGATACTTTCTTTTTCGATCATGGTAAGGCACCGATTGTATGTTGCTGGTTGGGATAAATGCAAATTCGTCGTACCTTGCCTGCTGAAGGTTTCTTCACTTCCTTCTTGAACCTCTTGGGCGGCTTCTGATTTGCAGCTGAACGTAGTCCATTATGTCATGCCACAAATACTGTGACGATTGCGAGTATGTCTTCTGCGAGCTCTCCATATTTGCTGTCATTGGTATAAACTTCTCAACCGAGAACCACGAGCCGTGTCCCATTTTTTTTCAAAGATAAAAAGGAGGTCAAGAATATCGAGCTTTTAAACAGATCATGGAAGAGTAAGGGAACACTAAACGTGAAGCTAATACTGTTGAACTCAAGGTTAGAATCAAGGGGCTAGAAAAAAATAAAATAGATACTACTACCCTCAAGACTGAAAATGATGAGCTTAAAGCTAGAGTTGCGAAATTGGAACAGAAGCAATTGCAAAATGATAAGGAAGAGACAAACCTTATTGCCAAATTAGATAATTATACCAGGGAAACCAATCAATCTTCAGTTAACACTGCCTCTTATGAAGCAAATTCCAATGATACTCCTGTACAGATAGTTTCACAAAATAAGAATGTGATATTTCTGACAACTGATGAATCCAATGACACTTCAGCAAAGCAGGCACAGCCAAATTCCACGAGATTGACACCATTGCAAAGCAATAAGACTCAATGCTCTATATCACTTATATGTGCAAAGCCTAAATCGTCAGAGGATAAGGAAATGATTGATTTTCTGGATCGGAAAGAAAAAGAAGGGATTAGAGATATGATGATAAAAAGGAACAGGGAAAAGAAACTATTACAAAATAATGAAGCATCTGCTTCTCGAGATCAGAATGTTCCGGAACCTATTGATCAAACTATTTCTTCCGAGAACGGAGCTCATTGTTTCACAATAATAGAAATTCCATATAATCAAAAAGTGGAACAAGGTTTAAGACATGAGTAATCTGTTTGCATTAAAGGTGATAATGGTAAGAGCAATAAGTCATTTGATATTCAGATTCCTGAATTCTCTTTAGAAGCAATTTTAACAGGATCTAGTAAGGTGACATTGCAAAATATTTAGGGTAGCAATGAAGGTTAGTATTGTTATTATAAAGCATACGAAAATCGAGCCAGTGATGTTAAAAGCCGAAGTTTTTTTTTAATTTTATTATAGCCTTTAAGTCTGCGAATATTATTGACGACCAATCGGCAAGAACGATAGTGTATAATGAAATAAAATTGCTCCTTCCTGATATTACCGATGTAAACTTGCGTAAAATAACTTTCAGAGCAAAAAAAGTTTATATATTCTACGAAGGAGTAGGAATTGATAAAATTAGTCAATAACTTACAGTGCAAGTGCTATTTCAAGTCTAAAGGATATTCAAACATCATAAACGATTTTCCCAAGTTATCAGCAGATATGATCGGAGTGACTAACTCGAATGATATATTAATTACTAAAGTGTCTCGTACCTCTAATTCAGAAAATATGATAAATGAGAAAGTTAAATCTTTAGACTAAGGTAAGTGCATCATCTAATACATTAAAGCAATATCCTAATTTATATCGAGAAGGTAGTGATGGAAACGATGATTATTATGGAATTACTGATAAATTTTTATGCCCGCTATGCAAGTTAGAAGGTAAATATGAAATTGGATCCTATTATATTAAATGTGAACAGCTCGTGGAAATTTCTTCTCTCCCATGCGTTCAGGCTTCTATAATTTCTGTATGCTTTTTCCATGTTCTAAATGTGCGACCATCTTCTATAGAACAAATTGAGATATTGTTTGGTTCTCACTTCCCAATAAGCCAGATCGCTTGAGGACCTTTAAGGGCATTATTTATGGCTTCCCAAGTATCGCCTTATAATATTCGACCATTCGATCTCTTGGGAAGTGCTGATTTCTTGGAGTAGTATCAAGTAATGCGATTGGCCGTTTGAGAATCTTTTCTAAGTCTGCCTGGAATTCGCATTCTCTTCTCCCAATCATTTATTTTTTGCTGACGAATTTCTGTGAGGCTTAGCATGATCGAAATGCTCTTTTACTCGTTGCACTACACAGTTAAATGCTCCATCTTTCATAGGCATTAATCGATTGACATCTGGCTTTCGGATTTGATATAATCCATAGACTACTGCATTACTGTCAATATCAAGTCTTCCTATTTCAGATTGCTCACTGATTTCTCTAACCGGAAATTTCTCATCTATTCCTACCCAAAAGCCTAGTTTTGTTTTCTTTGGTCCACCCCGACATATTTACCACCCGCCCTTTTTTGATTCACGAATAGGCTCATATTTGCTGATAATTTAAAGCTTCTTTTATATATTCTCCTTCTGGCAGATATTACTATATCAGCTCGAATAAATTTTACTCTTATTAGGAATTGACCATTATTGATTGCATTTAAAATTTCTTGAGCCCGCTTTTCAATCATCCCAGCCTCAATTTTTTATTCTAATCAGGTTTTATTTCCTTTATCTTCTGCTCTATAAGCTAGTATTGCCAATTCTATTTTTTCATCGATTTCTCCTTCTGAATAATTATGACATAGGCATCGCAAAAATAAAAATACCCTACTAGCCAAATTGATCTCTTTAGCTTTTGTAAACCGAGTTGAGAAATTGCTCCATCTACTTTGAACATATCCTTTACAGTCTGAATTACATTTTGCCATATTACATGATGTGTTTCATTATCTAGAAATGGGAATTGGCCAAGGCACTTCTATATCTAAATCTAGAAATCCACTCTTGTAATTAAGCAATTCTTGAACAGGTTGCAATTCTATATTATCTGATGGCATGGTTTGTTGAGCTATTATTTTTTCTGATTTAGTAAGCAGCCCGCCTTCACGACTTGGAATCAATGTTTGGCTGTACCATTGGAGATATGCTTCCTCAGTTTCGGTTTCACCAAAGAATTATTGCCCTTCATGCTTTTCTTCTTCTGTTAGAGGCTTTTGCGGAATATATGCTTCTTTATCCATTTGCAGTAATTCATCATAAAGAGCTTTGCATTCTGCTAAATTTTGGGTTGATCTCGGTCTGTAGTAGGACTTAGATGCTTGATTTTTTTTCGTAGCCTTGATCCCCATTGCTTAACAGGTTCATCTGACCTTCTGGCGTTATGATCCTGAGACTGCAAATTTGAATTGGTTATAGGTTTGAGATCTTTCAAAGAAAGTGTATTAACAGCTGTAGCAGTCCACCGTAGCTGTGCCCAATAAAGGACCCACCAAATCACAAAAAAAGTGTATTCTGTATATTGGGAACTGGTACAGTTACTTGTGGTATAGGTTGAGTATTACGAGATAGCAATAAAGCTATGCAGTGTTAAATCCACATGTCTATTAAGATCTCTTGTTTTCTAGTTACAGGGCTCCATCCACATCCTGGACATTTACCTACCATGTTTTTTATTATATATTAACTAGAGGTGCATTGTGTGGCCGCCCGACTTTATCGGTCGACTTTTAGTAATTTATATTGTTGGGAAATTTGACTTTGAATGCATTAATTTATTATTGTTAATATTAAATTTAATGTTAGTATTCATTCATAACTACTGTATTAATATAATGCATTTAGGGTATTTATTTTGTCTGTACGAGTATGCTTGGTTTATGTTGAATGTTAATCCGTGTTCATAATAATAATAAGCTTACTAATTAACACTTAAAGAAAACTCGAAATTGTAAGTAAACAATTTCTGCTTTAAACTTTATATTTATAATTTAAACCTAATAAGTTATTCTGTAATTCACCCGTTAGATCTGTCTTCGTTGGACTTGAAACTTCATATCAGCCGTCTAATTTATCTAGCATTTTTAGAAAGTAGCGGAGAACAACTCAAGCAAGCCGCGAATTATTGACCGTGTATTCAAGTATAGCCACAATATATACCGACTAAAGTACCAGTGGTATTTTACAAAACCTCGTTGTACTATACTAGGGTATTATGATAGGACGAGTAAATCGCTATTTTATTGGTTGTAACGTACTTAAAAAGATTTTGCATCTTACGAAACACGAATAAAATTTGCTTGCTTTAATATGAGAAAAATGATTCGAAGGGCACGTATTACATGTAAACAGCGTCGTTCTTGGTGTTTTAGAGAGGAATATACGGTGATATAATAAGCATGTTTAATAATAAACGCTGTACCATGGTACTTTACAAGTATTTCGTGTAACAACCCGATCATAGTACCATGGTATTTTCCATTCAATGGTACTATGCTGGGGGGGGGGGGGGACTTTTAGTCCGAGAAATACGGTATTTAGAGTTAGATTGACTCTCATTTTGATTAGCGAATCCACTATTTGTCAGCAGCGGATATTTTATTATTCGGATATGATTTGCTCAAGTGGCAGATTTAATTATCGTTGTAAACCAAATCTATTGCATAAAACGTTGTTAATTGTTTGAATGTTTCTATTGCTATTCTAATTCTAGCACTATTTTAGTTCAAACGCATTAACACCATTGGAGGAAAAGAATAGGTACATGAAATGCGATGCGAACACTTTTGACATCCCAGTAAACGCCTCACTATTCACACAGTGGCATTGAGCTGGCTATGCATAAGTTTTAAAACATAGTTACAGTACAAGAAGCAAATGCATAGAAAATAGAAATCCTTCTTTGGACAATTATAAAATTTCGGATCAGCTGTTCAAACGAAGCGTACGCTTACGTGCGGAGAAACCTAACCACTTAGTACCGTTGATGGTCAGCGACTGATGTATATGAGATGAATGTATTAGTATGCGTTGAGAGTGTAGACATTGTTCTGCACCAGGAGATAATTATAATATTCTAGCCAATGGTTGAGCAAATTACATGCATTCCGGTCAATGTCATGAGACATAAATGGGAGTAAAGAAGTAGCATGTAGTAAATATCAAGGCTAGCCAACAGAGTACAGAAACACCCTTGCTAACCGACCACATTACCACGTTCACGCGAGACAACGGTTCCTTTGTACCAATTTTTAAAAGCAGAATGTCTCGAAATTAGACAGACACAAAAACTTTAGTTACCAGAATAGAATGATAATGACCGATTATTTTTAATGTTAATCGAGCTACTGCAATAAAGTTCGGGAATATCTGTTCTAATTTCCCACATGCATTAGCCTGTAAACTATACAATGTAAGTTAATATGCGTAAAGGCAATGTTTCAACAAATAGAAAGTCAGAATCTATAAAAGTTTCACTTGAATCTTTGAAGGTGGGACTCTCATCGCTGCCTTTAGAGCTGTTTGGTTATGCTATTTCTAATTAAAAGGGTTCTTGTTTCATATTAATATATCTCCTTAATTGGGAAACCCGATGGTTGGCATGTGCAGTTACAATTATTACAATTATCAGTTTTCTAATTCGAATGTTCTGTTTTACGACACGGTTTCGTAACATTTGTTGCATTCCTTTTGTTGTCTGTTCTTTTTAGCTGATATCGTTCTTTGTTTTCTGGCAAAGACTATCGCCATGTAGCGACACTCTACTGTTTTGTTGGATTTGGCATCTTCGATGTCACGACAAGAGTCGATCCTATCCAAAACTCTATTTTCCGAGAATGAGTAGAACAAGTGCCCATATCAGTTGACTAATCGAATTTAGTTCGAGAAACAAAACTAAACATGGTTATTATCACCCATAGTCATAGTTTCAAAACCTAAAAATAATTATTCGCCACGCTTTTTGCCTTGGGCTAACATGCAATATAATTATTTTGTCATTCACATATTAATATCTACGCATAATAATAACCCTAACATGAACGTTTATTTTGTGTTTCCCGAGGTTAGTTACGATCCCCCCCACATTTGTATAAAAATAAAAAAAGTGCATAAATTGGCGCACATAGAATTAAAAGGAGATCGGTCACCCGAACTCAGTTTTCATTTTCGGTTTTCTCGGTCGATAGTCACCGATTCTTCTTGTTGCTTGAACCCTTTAGATATTCGCATTACATTCCTTTTTACTTATACCACTTCTTGCGGGGCAAGATATAATTAGACTCTAGATTGTCTCCGCAAAAACACGCTATATTAGACCCCCCCATAATATCATTAATATCCGTTTTCCCAGTATTAGTATCGTTCCCAATACTTTTTACCCACAAACAAAAAGAAATAAAAAGCAAACCACTTTCCAACCCCACTGATAAAACAAATACGTCTATAATGGACTCTAAAGTCTTATCGTCAGATTACCCTTCCTACCCACCACAGCGCTCAGCATCTCTAGCTGACACCGAACTCGCTCAAAAGCACGGCCCAACATCACAACACGAGCAACCAGCTGGTCCGCAAAAGAAATGGTATCGAGATACCAAGGCCATTGTAGCGAGAATGAAGTCAAATTGGCTCTTGCTATTTATCATACCAGCCTTGATTGCACCACGTTATGAGCAGTACATAAATTCACTGCTTATTTTTTTGTTCAATTTATTGGCTATCATTCCGCTGGCAAGGATTATGACTATCGGATTGGACGACATAATAACAAGATTAGGACCTGTAAGTGACATGAAAAACACAATGCCTATTCACAATGATAATCACAGTTAGTCTAGAGATGACTATAATGCTGTCACAATAATTGACTAAATAACCGGATGACTCACTTGTTCTCACCTTCTCACACTAATCTAAATACTTTTTCTCAGGAATATGCAGCGGTACTCCACGCGTTAGCTGGAAATCTAGTCGAACTGATTATTTCATCCTTTGCATTAATGGACGGACACTATGCTGTTGTCCGATCTGCCTTACTGGGTGCTATATTGTCTAATATTTTATTGGTAAGATTATATTTGGAAAACTGTACATGTATCTTACAAGTTACCTAAACTTTTATTTACTTACCCTCTCCTTTTAGGTAATGGGAATTATCTTCTTGGCAGGTTCCATGCCTAAGAAAGGCAATCCCGTACGCGTCCTCCATGCCGATCTGAACTCTGAACTGTTTGTCTCCACTAGCGCATCCGTCCTTGTCCTAGCTTTTCTTGCTCTTGTCGCGCCAGCTACTTTCAAAATCGCCGCACCAGCAGGAACAAACTTGGAGTGCGATCTAAGAAATATAAGCCGTGGAACCGCGGTTATTTTGTTGATGCTGTTTGCTGGTTTGTTGACCTTCCAATTAAAGACGCATTCTAAAGAGGTGAGACTGAGAATTTCATACAAGACTACAGAAATCAGAATTCCCCGACTTACGCGTCTCGTTACATGGTTTATAATTAGATTGTTGACATGACCGAATTCGATCATCGAGAATCAAGATACAACGTGATATTCGACCTTTTCCTGTAAGTCTTGAATTTCATCATTCAGGCTGTCTCAGCAATATATAGATAGGCCTTGTACATAAAAACATGAGCTTTAATTTAACTCTTTTTCATTGTAGAATCCTTGTTTCCGTCGGTTGTATAACCTTATGTGCGAGATATTTAGTCACAAGCATAGAACATACAGCAGAAGCATACAGACTTGGCAGCTCTTTCGTTGGGATGGTGCTTTTGCCCATTTGCGGTATGTGCTTAGTGAGAGAAATGAAAGAATCGATATGGGGATAAAACTAAAAGCGAACGATCTCTGATATTTTCGTTATAGTGATGTCGAATGCTATTGAACACTACGAAGCGATCAAACACGCGTCAGAGGAAAAGATCAACACTGCTATTAGTCTTGTCCTTAATGCTTCTGTGGTTAGTTGGAGTTTTTCTTTCATCACAAGAGTTGTATTGTTTTTATTTTGAGTAATCGTATATTTTCATATTCTCACTCGATTTTTTGTTTCTCGTTGGTATTTGCATTCGCCCATATATCTGCATGTCATGCATGTCTAATCCCCCAACAATTTAACAGCAAATAGCTCTTCTTGTAACACCCATCCTAGTTCTCGTCGGTTGGGTAACTCAACGTCCGCTAACTCTCGACTTCACAGCTCTTGAAATTGCTGTCCTTGGGTGTGCTGTACTTATCATCAACTACCTCGTAGCTGACAACAAGGCCACCTGGTTAGAAGGCCTGATGTTGCTCGCGTCGTATATTATAATCGCGATATCATTCTTCTATTTCCCGAATCCAGTAGATATCGACAAAGATAAGGATGTGTTTTGTAATGCATTCAGCAGAAATTTACCACCAGCAGGAGAGGGAGTGGCCGCTGAGGGAGGACATTAACTGAATTGGAGGAAAAGAGGGCGAGTCTGACGCAATACGTTAAATTTCTGAACATGTGCTGATCACTTCGGTCACTATATTCACCTCTGCATATTTCTTGTTATCTTGTTGTCTTGTTGACTAACTATACTTGCGTGCAGCAACGAACTAGTCACAGTGGATATAATGCCACAGCAGATTAGGGTTCAGTCAAGCACCACAGACGTTACTTGTTTAATAAAGAAAGTTTGATGTCGACTAAGAATTAGCTTTTCTATCTCACCTCTTGCAAAATAAATTAATGTTTCGGCTTATCAAAAAATTGCCTTATTGGTCCCGTTCCATTTTCCTAAGTGAACCTCACGTGACTTGGATATCGTAACAATTCGCGAACAACATTTGTGCTATTTTTTCAGTGCTTGATGCTGTTTGTCTCATTTCACAATAGCTTTTAAATAGAAGGTTGAATTTCATTCGTGAAAAGTCAATGGAACCAAGTAGCATAATAATAATACAATTCTTGGTTAACAATTCCGGATATTAATAGTCAAACCTTTTAGTATCTTAGCTGAAATTATAATAAGCTTGCTTTGGTACCAATACATAGATGTAATTGTTAAAATATCTTACAATTTATCTTTACATCGCCAAAATGTGCCAAGGTTTGTTTCAACACAATTTTCCTTGATGGCCATTCCGGCATGCTAGTTTTTAACTTGCGCTATGTATATCTACTGATGTAACAGGTGAATGCAAAATGATCATTGGTGTCCTTGTATTATATTAAATCGACATCTAACGCTTTGTGGCATGGACATATCTGTAGAGTTATCTCACTATGCATTGCATCACAAGTCTACCTAGTATCCCGCAGATCAAACTTTTGCCTATTGTTCATATTACTCATTTATCGCGTGATTTGGGAACGAGTCTCCAAAAACGGGCATGAAGATTATGGCGAACTAAGAGAAACGACTCTCCGCTCATACAGCTTATTTCAAGCCTCCTTATCAAATGACTATAATGAAAGGATCGAAACCACTGACGTAGAGTCGATTGCAGTACACCGTCTAGTGCAGAAATTTATGCAACATCTTTGTAATCAGTGTGAAACATTTAATGTACACCGAGCCTTGACACTAAGAAAACATTCATATTCCGACTCATTTAGTTGAGCTATTAATTAGTTCATATATTAATATGTCAACAACATTTGATTTTCTAGATCTCAGATCAGTAGCCTGCTGCGGATTAATAAGAACAAGCCCAAATGCCTGAAGAGGAAATGCAATCAAATGTGCATCATACAATCATATGATAAAGAAAAAAATTGTCAATCAGCGTCATTGAACAGCATTAATATTAATAAATAGATTTGTTATTTAATTTAATATGACACAACAATGGTAGCACAATTGTGACAACCCTTTCTGTAACTGAATGATTATGGTACATGTATTATTGTTATCTGGATGAAAAGGGCTTTAATAAATCAAATCAATATGAATAGAGCTTGGTGTTCCCATTACATGTGACGTTTAAAAGCTTCTCAATTATGCTTTAGTATTAGGGTCTTTGCTTAGTAAAACTGCTGCGACAATCTTTTTTTTTTTTTTTTTTTTTGACCCCCGAAATCTGTGGCGTTATTCTCGGGTTTTATTCTATACCGCCAACTTCCCGCATTTGTTACAAACCTCGCCAGAATGAACTTCCACAATAATAAAAACGATTCGCAGGCAGGCAGTGTCTATTCACAATGGATTCATCTTTATTCTCCCTCATCTACACTTTGTCAGTATTAATTGTATTACTACTTATCCCTGTCGCTCAAGCTTTCTGAAAATACTTTTTGCGCAATTAGTTGGGTTTGATTGGCTAGATATATTAGTAGACATTATAGTAGAAGTTTGTTCAATAGTAACGCTAGCGCAGCGGAAGAGCATTCAACACACCGTTTTAAACATAGTGTAAATTTATACATTATCAAAATCGATTGGGTCGTAGAATATCGTATGATTCGAATAATGCAGCAGCCCAAGGTGTAAAGGCGCACGCTCAACACGTTCTTGTTATTGTATAGTCCCCAACTCGAGAGTTATAAACAAAGAAAAAAAGCCCACACGAAATAGGCTTAATCGCTCACAAGAACATACCCGGAAGACGGCTCAATAATGAGCTTGAAACAAGCCATCATATCAGATACCCTGGAACATTTGTTCAAAGATTAATCGGACTGAAGACGTGTTAAGAACGTGCTATAACTTTTATGCAAATAAAATGCCAATTGCATTGGTTTCAAGAAAGACACGTAAAAAATTTGGGCACAGATAGATATGAATGTTGTTGAAAAACGCTTTACCACATTCTACACGATAGTGAGAGCGAGGAACAAAAGATACGCAAAACTTCTTCAGTTTAACGAATTTTATATACTTGAATAATGCAAATTCTCAAATGTCATATCTCAAGGGCTGGTACAATTATTAAAGGTTGTCTCCATTGCTTGAATCGCTAACGCATATCCATGGCCCTGTTCACGTTGCGAGGGATATTAATTTATTTGCATCAAGATACCAGCCTTTGGTGTAGTTATAGTACCTATGGCGTGAAAGACTCTAACGTAAGAATTAACACTTGCACGTTCTTGGATAATTATTGTGGGAGCCGATGCTGAAATCTCGACTGAAGCTGAAACCATGATCTTTCATTGGTTGATCAGATTCTATTCTCTAACCCCATTGGTTAGTTTCAGCATCAGCCGGATTTCAGCATCAGCCGCGACAATTATTATATTGTATAACGATCCAATTAAACACTTTCGTCACTGTATGACAGTTATCCTTTCAGACACGCGGTATTATTCGTTGGCACGTTATTTTTTTTTGACGTCTTCGATGTAAGTGCGGCCAATCGAGATATATTTTCTAGCAGAAAGCTGTATTGCAATCCCAAATGTAAAAAAGTTTTTTTATTAGCACGCATGTTTTCTTTCAGGATGTGAGCTGGCGCTTATTATCCTTCATCAGCTGGGCCTTGTAAATACAGTATATCTCGCTCGTCAACAGTTATCGCAAGTACGTTCCATAAAACGCCATTTTTCCGTATCTGTAATATTACCCTCGCTTGCGACTTGACAAATTCAATTGCAAAACAATGACGTTGATATTTGATTATGACATGACGTTAAACTTAGTAACCAATGGAAAAACATAGTGATCTCGATGGTTTATCTAAAGTGTTCTCACAATAATAATTATTGATGCTGCTTTGAGCATTTCCTGTAAATATGTATCGCGGCTTCATTTTCAGAAACAATTCCATAAAGTTCGCACATTACATTCCGAAAAGGTTTTTGAAGAAGTAGTACATATACAGTGAATTTGATGTTGGCGGCTTTTCAACTTCATGTAAATACTAATCTAGTTATAACTTTGAAGATATGTTATAATGAAGATTATTTCCAAACCAATCATTAAATGATTGTAATTTTCGCTATAAAAGCGACCTTGGTTATAAGAAAAATTTGTAGAATTCGTTGTAACCAGGTTAGATTGTATTCTTTCTTTACTATAAACCACTTAAACCATTCGTCCGTTTCGGGTGAACTATGACGAAAGAAAGACATGGTCAATAAACCAAAAAACAGTGTAATAGGTTTGCGTATAACCTTTTTTTTTCTTTTAATAGAGACAGTGCAAAGTCGTTCCTACCGCCCGCCTTCTCTTCCTCAAATAGTCTAGTCTCTCTAATCGCTCTTCAGCTTAACTTTTCGGTGACCGCGTTCAAATGTCGTTTGTGTGATATCGTTCTACAAATGCATCAAATGCCTGCACTTAGAGTCAGTAATATTGACAGTTTATACAGACATTCAGCTTCCCACTCATTTAATATATAACACAACATAACAAGTTATAACATGCCAACAAACGCGATACTAATATATTGATTTGTTGGCATAGCACCATAGTACACTATTAAGCGCGTCAATGGCGTTGCATTTTTAGAATTAATTTGCAACCCTGACAAGTTTGTTGGTCAGTAAGTTTGTTATATATAATATAGGGTGCACTCATCAGCTACTTCCCATCAGATTTGGCAACTAGGGTTGAGGAGAGGGTAATTTATTTCGGATTAACAGACATTTCAGTAATCGTTGTTTCTACAACTTTTTTCTATAATAAAGAAATATTTCCTCTTTATTTGGCAAGAGCAAATGAGCACCGCCCCCACCTACTTGCCCACTTAACAAACTCGTCAGTTGTTGAGCGCACCCATAGAAAAAGTTTCTGACGCACAAAGTTCGACATCGCCGCTTTCAAAAATCAAGAATAGGTATGCTTTGCCCCAAGAACTTTTTCTCACATAGGTATTAATAATTTTATATCACTCGCGAAAATTTGACCGTGTAGTTACACTCAAAAATTGATTGATCGACAAGAATAAGTTACTTTGGCCAAAGTTCATACTAAATCATATTCATTTGATAATACGTAAAAAGCAAAAAATACTGTATATAATAATAAATCTTCGTACTCTGGAATCTCTCTTACCAGCTGAGAGTTGAGTATTAATATCAAAATGTCAAAAAGACAATTAGACCTCATTAACAGCCTCTGCACTCTTTCGTTTAAAATGATGACCGATTGATGGTAAGTAGCATCTGTCAAAAGATGCGAGGTCGAATGCAAAAAATAATGATATATTCAGTATTATTATTATTTTTTGCTGCTTTAAGCCGCAAGTTCGATAAAGTGGCGGTATTGATGTTACATATATGTTCATGTTTAACATACTGTAGATAACGCCACTTCATCGCACCACTTCACCGCACCACTCCTTCATTACAGTTACTTCATATTACGTATAGACAATAAAGATGTTTGAACAAAAAAAAAGTTTCATATGGTTTACTAATTATACTTTTTGTTTAGTGATTGTATATTCTATTTGTAGGACGATGAGAATGTTAGAGAGAAAAAACTCCAAGCTTAGGGTTTATCTTTATGGCCAGTGCATTATGTGTTAATCTGTGAATTTTGATTGGTTTATCAATCATGGTACATATACTCTCAATAATTAATACGTGCACAATTCACAGAAGTATTATACATTATCATTAACTACTATCACTGATTCCCTTACCTTTCGTTAAAGGTTTTTATCTCCGTAACCGTACATACTGCATATCACTCTTTATATTCAAGTCATCACGGCTGATTCTGTCGTACATGCACATTTGTGTTTCTTCCAATTCTAGAATCGCCATGTGCAACTCGAGCCGTCGATCTCAAACTTGTTTCAGTGGCCGATGACTCCATCGGGAATATTCTGTGCTCTATCGAAAATATTACATTTAAGTTATATGTATATCTGTGTAACGAACGATTTATTTTTCCCGCCGGATTTTCCTCGCGCCATAGTTAAGTTAGGGAACAAAAATAAAACTGCCTTCACTTACCCCTGCATTTGATAGATTATCTACTGCCAGACTCAAATATTCACTACGCCTACTATTTTCCCTCAGCCATTTTAACAACAATCAGATTCGGGTTTTGCCGAAACCCACTGTTGATGCGCATCTGTGCAGCTAAAGTCTCGGTTTTAAGAAGGCGGGCTGATGAGAAAGCATTTGAGCTGCATTATTAACCATCTCGATACTGTAACAGCTACACCAAATGTGATATAGCCTGCCGGGAAACGTTCACCAACTCTAATCATGGGGAAACCTTGTCCAAGAATTTCAGCAGTGCCTTTCGAGCAGATCGAAAATATTATTAGAACTTGTCCGTGCGGACGATGGCATGGTCATTCACTCTCGTGCATAACTTGTATTGGCGAATAGAAATAGACCTATGCAATATAATATGCAATGTATGAACACACCATAATAATAATAATAGTAACGACTAAGCGCGAACTGCCCGCCAATTTTTATTCTTTTGTCGGACGATACTTCATAGTTGATGAGTTGGGTACCACTATTCTATATTAAGCATCCAATATTTCCATATACAGACATGGTTTGATGTTCGTACAATTTTGACCATATTTGGCTTGTGACAAAGAGATTATCTCGACCTTTCAACTATGTCTATTATTATCCTAACAATTGGGTAATGATCTGTTTTACTTTTAAACGATTCTTCAATATCGAAGGGTCACATTACGAATTTTTGATACCAACCATATCCAAATGAGATCGATATTGTCGTTGGAGCAGAGCGAGGGATAAAAGACTTTTTGGATAACACAATACACGTATTTAGAAAGCGTTTACCCAATCAGTATTCAACAATAAAATAAAAAAAAAATTTTTTTTTCTTTTTTGTACCTCCTCAAAACAATAACGAACCTTATTTAATAATGGAGAGCAACACGGGGAGTTAGGGGAAATAGCAAAATAATGTCTTGTCATCCGGAAGAAAAAAAAATAAAAAATTTTTTCTTTTTTCTTTTTTTTCTTTTTATGGGAAACATGACCATCACATGCCAAGCGTTGTTGTATGATTATCATTGGCCAAGTTGATACAAATATTAATGTGTGATTGTCAAGACATTGACCATTTTGAACAAACCAAGAACTGCGGGTTTAATTACATGATTTGATGTATTTATAAGTCTTTTTGTATATTATTCAACAACTCGCTCAATTTGCGAGCAGTTGATGACAATATAATAGGTAGAAATGTAAAGTAATAATAGTAATAGTAAAAGAGGGATGTGAATACCTATCACGCCCAGATACAAATTTACAGTTATAACACTCTAGCATAGGACACAGATTCCCGCTATAAACACACTTTGTGTTTGTTTCCAGAGTATTTACTATGTGATTATGCGGTAATTATTAAACAAAATAAATTGAACGTTATGTATATCTCCAATCTGCAAAAATATAAATGTTTGCAATCGGACGTGGGTTTGTGCATGGTAATAGAAATTATAGAGTCCAAATTAATAGAAAAAATGATAAAGGTTTAAAGTCTACTTAGAACGTGACAAGTATTACTACCCACTATTCACAGAAATCAACGTCTGATGAAAGCGTTACGACAAATGCGAAAAAGAAAACTCGTCAAATCGCTTTCATAGACGCAATAAAGTATCCAACTTCTCTCGCCAATTAACGACCATGGGATTGCTCTTTTCTTTCCATTCCATTTCCTCGAATCAGATCACGCTAACAACACTCTCCAGAAGCACTACTTCGGGCGGGCCCAAATTCCTCAATCTCATTGTTAGCCACGGTAACCAACTCCGCACTCGTCCCATCATCAAATAAAAACGCTGTATCTTCTGGGACATCAAAATCAGTCGCTGCGAGGGCATCTGGATATGTGGTGTAGCGACGAGGTATAGGTGAAAGGATGCGATGACTGTCGGCAGATGTGGAGAACGAGTGAAGGCTATGTGGAGCGAGAGGTATGGTATGACTGTGACTTGTAAAGTTTTGGGAATGTATGTGTGAGTGGGGAGCGGAAAGAGGGAAGGCCTGATTCAGGGAAAGTAATGTTGGTGATAATGGAGCGAGGGACGAAAGGGAAGGAGAAGAGGAAGTCTGATTCTGTCCCGTTGTTGTCCCTGTTGTATTATTACTATGTCCATAATACCCACTACTCTCACCCCATCCAACTCCATCGCCATATTGTCTTCGGTCAATCTCATTAACATTTCCATTTGCTATATGAGATGATAAAATTGCCGGAGCTAAACTTATACTCAACGGCGTTAGGGCAAGCTGTTGTGTAATGAAGCTCTCGTTTCTTCCATTTGTCGTATGAGGGGAAGATGGCGATGTTAATATAGATGATTGATTTGATGGCAAATAACTACCATTTGACGTATTCCCGTTTGCAGTTGTATTCCTAGACGACACAGGCGATAGTAATCTGAAACGAGGTCTTCTTTGATTCTGACGAATAAGGGTTACTCGTCGGATAACATCATCGGACGGAGAGGGGGAAGATGGTATTGTTGGAGTCGAGGGAACAGTAGTAGATGACGGTTCTGAGGGTTGTATTGTGGCTCTTGGCGATGTCTGCGTATTTATTGAAGGATTTCCTGTTGAAGAAGAAGGTAGTGGTGATGATGATGATGATGATGATGATGATGATAATGATGATAGTGATGATGGTGATATTGATGATGGTGATGTTGATGATGTTGATGATGTTGATGATGATAATGATGATGATGATGATGATGATGATGATGATGATGATGATGTTGCTGTTGTTGCTGCTGCTGCTGCTACTGCTGCTGCTGCTGTGGTCGTCGTTGTACTGGAGGAGGATAAGTTAATACCATTCCCATCACTCTCATCCATCATCATCCCATCGTCTCTTATTCTATTGCTGCCATCACCACTTCTCTGCCTTCTCTCTATCCTCAGCCTTTGTGGTATGAATCCATAATGCAGACCATTTCCTGCTGTTATATTTGGATTGTAAACCCCTGGTACCATATGCACACGACTTTGACCCAGTAAATGTGCAGACTGTAGACTTCTGCGCGCATTTTGATTGAAGGAGGACATATCTCGTGTGCGGTGGAGATATTGCAACTGTTGTAGGCGATGGATGTGCTGTTGGACTATATTGTAGGGGAATGATCGACGACGATGACGGTCTTCGGAGTCTCCACGAGTCCTTGAAGTATCTGAATCTGGAGTGTGGTGGTTAATGGGAGGCATGCGAGACGTGTGTAATGAACAAAGTATATAAGCGTCAGTGTTATAGGCGAGTGGGGAATGACTTTGATTCTGGTTAGCTGTGCTTAAGCACACACATTTGTGCATTACCTGCCGAGTCGCTTTGTTTAGAGGGTAACTGTCTCTTGGGCAATGGAGGAGATACAAACATAGGCAAACCCATGTTTTCTGTGATGTTGTAAATGAGAAGCGGGAAAAGAGATGGGTAGCTGATGTAATATACACAAGAATAGAGATAGAGTCTGAACGGTGTAGTTTTGCTTGTCTAAAATAAGTAAAGTTTAATAATAACAGATATCAATGTTTGGAAAACAACAACAGCAGTGGAATAGTGTTCTTGTTGTGGGTGGGGGAGAGAGGGGCTTATGCTATCTTTTCTATTCGTATGAAACAAAGGTACATGATTTGGGAAGTGAGATATTTAATTCTGGTGAGTTTTTTTTATCTATTGGGGGAGTATTATGCACTGTGGGGGCTATATGGTAAAGTCATACAAGAGAGACTATCGGTATTTATCTCCTTTTCCTATTTCTTTTCGGAGATCAACCGCCCCCTTTGTTTATTTGTTTTCTGGGGAGGAAAAAAGGGGGGGCACATGGTAATATATATGTGATAAAATAGGGTGAAATTTGTAAAAAAAAAAACCAACGTAAATAAATAAATAAATACAAATAAAGATATAGATATACAGTAGGCATGTATATAAATATATTGCGTTATTAGTAGGTATATATATTAATATCGTAATATTATAGTTATATTGATACGGTTTTATACATACAATGCATAGATGGGATGATGACATTGATTGGAGGTGCTAAATGATAGGATATTTCATAGTTATTGACGGCGCATTAATAATTGCATCCATTATATAATTGATAATTATGTGCATATTAACAATTAATTATGCTATTCGTCATTATAATTATATATGTAATCAATCATTTATTGTTTATTGTTCCAATTGCTATATAGAACTTGGCATATGAAATGGCCGAGCTATTGGCAATGCAGACAATAGAGACATTCATCTCACATACGACATGACAATACGCAGTCCCAAGCGAATTGACCACACACTGTGACCAAGGAGAGAGAAAATATTATATATTCATTTCGGTTACTCGTACTCAGCATCGCACCTTTGTTCAACCTGTTCCCCAGTATTTCTTATTCTATAAAGACTTTGTTATTGTATCCCAGTGCCTCCCTTTTTTTTATTGAAACCCCGCCAAAAAATTTTTGAGTGGAAGAAAAAAAATATAAAAATTTTCCTCTTGCATACGCCCTTCCTACTATGTTCACTTTTGTAAATTTGCAATTCCCCCCCATTTTACGCCTCGATGATGGGACATTAAATATTTATAATACGATTTGATTGTTATTGTATACATTGTATGTATATATCTATTTATATTATGTTTGTGTATATTTGCAAAGCATACTTAAAGTGAACATAATGACACAGGGTTAAATTGTTAACCGCCACACGGTGTCACAAACCCAGATTGTATACTATCTTAACTGTTAGATATTTCCTTACAAGTAACATCAATCCCAGCAACCGCAGCATTGAAACGATGTTGAATATTGTATATCTATATTATCATAATATACATATCTGTCCACTGTTTGCGTATACTAATCATGTGAGCTAAAAGAGGCTGATGTGGCTGGAAATGACCCAATTTAGTTGATGACATTTTGCTGAGGCTTTGCTGTGGTTCATGCGCCAATCCAGACTTTTATTATAAGAGAATGCGACTTCATCTGTGTATAAAAGCAAGACGAATTCACATTCACCAAAACAAACCACGTTGCAACGTATTTTCACACTACACAAAAATCGCAAACGAGACATTTGCACTATCCAAAAAGCTCTTTGTTCAATAAAGATGGTTCGTTATATTCATTTTCTGACATGCAGACAAGAATGCTGGTTGCTTGCCAACAAGATCAGTTTTGGACCATTGCATGTTGCCAACAAGCTGCTGCACATAACGTGATGGTTGACCAACTCAATAGCATTGACAAGACTGTTTGCAAAATACGAGACAATTACAATTGCATCAGCCCGCGCAACTATCGAGTGTCTAGCTCGATGGAAGCAACAAAATCATATGAGAGAGATGTTCTAACTCTCTGGAACTAGAACGAGTTTACGCAACTCTTTGATGCAAAGAGGAAATTGGACGATAGTAGTTTGTCCAAAATGCGATTGGTGTTTATTGATCGTTTTACGTAAATACAAATAATCAACTGACGCATCTCCACGTTAAAAAAATTTCCTGGCATCTCTCTTTTCCAACGCGTCGTACGTTTCTAATTCTTGTCTTCTATAATCCAAAGGAGGATGGAGTTAGCTATTAAATAGATAAAAATTTAATTTTCTCGATTATTTCAGATAACTTGCTTTCTAATTTATAACAAAAATTCGGTATGGGCACCAGCTACTCCAGGATTAGTTACTTCAAATAAAAAATGCTGATATTTTGGCGCACCATTCAATTTCTCAAAGAAAATTACCAACACAGAATTTACACCACCAAGCATCTTGAATATCAGTTAAGAATTTTACTCCAAGTACAGAACAATATTCACGGCCTATATTATTCACTACAGCAGAGATAATTTCATTCAGCTGATTTTGTCTCAAACAGTTTGAAAACTTCTGAACTCAGCAGGGGAGTTATAGACCCACTGAAAATATTATAATTGTTGTATCTGAGTTTAGGACCTGTCTCGAATCTGCTAAGTATAATACTGAACTACACAGGGAAACTCGATAAGCCGGACACGACTGGCTGGAGTTTTGCGTTCCTTTATTGTCTACACCTACGAACACGACTGGCTGGGCATGGTTGTTCGACTTATCGAGTGTCTGACTTATCGAGTGTCCGACTTATCGAGTTTACCTATGTATCATCATTCCGATATCAGTTTCCTCAGGAAGAAGGTTTTCGAATTGCTTTGCTCGTTTTTTTTGGTTAGCGTTCTGTCAACGGAGGTCTGGCAAAATGTGAAGTACCTTGAGCTTGGATTTAATATATTGGTCACATCTTTAACAAAGCCTCTCTTTCTCAAGAAGACGAGCAGATGATGATAATTTAGAGTAATCATTGATAGCTTTCGCGTAATGACTTATAAATTTGTTCGAGTTCAACCAATCTTAGATAGTCTGTCCGGAGTGCGTTGTACCATTCCGAGAGAGCTTTTTTTCGATGTGTAATTGAACTTCTGATAACATACCACTAAATAGCCACGCAACGTCAGGTAATCAATCGGTAGTGAGACAAACGGTACAAACTTATCGCGAGCACATTAACCTGTCGCGCAAACACAATCATTATCGAAAATACATTCGTTATTAACTTAGAATGATAGACGCGTATTAAAGAGTTTATGACAAACATACAATATTAATATTTCTTTTTTTTGATACATTCTATGTCCCAATAATCCAATGTCTGATGTAGACGTTTCCATATACTGACCATTTTAATCGGAATAATCGACTCTTACTTAATGCTATTAGTAACTGTGAATTACCTTGACTAAACATGTGCGCATCTATACTAATGAAATATTATTTAGTATCGACTCCTCAGAGTAAGAATTTCTTCTAATAAGAGGACGAGGATTATCGGAGCCAAGAAAGTTAATAGGCGTGAATTGCAAAACTTTAATGACAGGCACAACTATCAAGAAACGGATTCTCAGAGTCAAGGCTTAGTATACAGCTAAATCTCGAGGTCAGCTGACAATTCACTCATTTTCAGCTGGCACGACACTAGTAGGAAAGAATGAAGCGTTTACAACAATTTTTCTGACAGAACATGTCTCTGCTTCTTCTGCCACCAGGTTGAGCTAAAACAAAATGAAGATCAAGGACTATAAATAGGTATTAATTAAACCTATTGCTATTGAGTTAAAATCGCCTTATTGTTGGAAGTGTGCTTATAAAGAGGTTGTGACTATAAGAGGTTTTTTTCTATAAGTTTAATAGTAATTGGTTCTCAACATGGTGTGCTTATAAAGAGTTTTTTATATGATGTGCTTATAGAGGGGGTGACTGTAGAGGGGACGACTGTAAAGTTGCATTGTTCCCGACAGCGTGATGAATTAACTGCTCAGTATTTATATTTACTAACGCACCTGCTGTCGTCAAGCGCGAATACTCTTTACACAACACGTGTTCCACTATTCGTACTATAATGACACGTGTTGTGGCTTAAAATTAATTTTCTGAATCAAACAAGTTTTTTTTTGACATTAAACTTAGTCGCTACATGTCTACTGAAGTATTATCTTTTCCAAGATTAGCAACTTTCTTGTCTCGTCAATGTAAGCTGTTTAAAGTACACCTGCATGTGCTATCATAAAGAAGTCTAGATTGAATGGACTCGCTTTATAATGGAGCCAACGGCCTGTACATCGACGTTCTATTATAAGGAACCTCGATTATATGTTGCTTTGGTTTGCAGTCGACTTTAACAATATTGAAAAATGTGATGAGCCATTGCACAGAAGAGCCTAAATACTCCCGAGTCCAATGGGTAATCTGATGTCATGATAATGAGATTATGGGGTAAGAGAATGATTCTGTTTGATTCAGTAGAAAGCCAACAATGTGATTTTGAGTCTATTGAATTTAGTTACTGGTCATCGTATTATATTTATAATACCCGTCCCATGCTTTAACTCGGTGTTGTTATTATCTCCCGTACGATGCTGAGTCACTAATGGAACGAATATCAAAACCCTTACTTTTACACTGCCTTTACGGTTTTTATGACTGTGTGATTTGGTGGTTTGCGACGTAAGGGATATTTATCGAGTTCACTTTTTGTAAGATGATTGGAGGGTAGTATTTTGATATCCTGGTAGAGATCGGGATTAGACGATGAGATTATCTTCTCTTAAGATGTAAACATGGCGAGCGTGATTGCCGGGTGTTTATATAGTGTTAATTGCCGCTGCTCTTTCAGCGAATACTACTGGCAATCAGTTTCTTGTCTTTACTTATTGAATTCTTACCTATCCAGGGTCCAAGGCTTTATAATTTCCTCTCTATCCAGTCTGCTTTTGCCAAGCTGTTGAACTTGATTCTAGATAACATCCACACGAAACTTCAATGTTTCCATATTCTAATAACCATTGCTACTTGGTGACTCCATCCACACGACTACATGAGCTGACGCGTGTAAGTTGAACATCATTCTTGCAATACAATTAAGGGAAAACGAAAAAGCTAACTAATGCGATTTCTGAAGGCCTTTCTTCCCGAAAAGAAGACGAGGAATTCGTTTCAAAGAAAGAAAGAAACTCGTTAGGAAACAATCTTGGAGGATATATATGACAGACAATTGACAGACTCTTTCCCAGCGAATCTGAATTGCTGATATCTATTTTTTCTATTTGAATTACGACGATAATTAAACTATCTCGTTAACTGCTGATTATTAATAATAAATAAAACAAATATAACGACCATGCTAAATAGTGCTGTAGGCCTCTGTAAAACAAAAAGGCATTTCTCTTTGCGAGATTTGGCAGCTAGAGTGTCATCTAGGCGACAACCACGTGGGAAAAAAAGTGAGCCGTTTCCGGTACAATGAGTATAGTTCACTTTCGAAAGGTATGAACAGTTAATTCCTTTGACTGGTGCATCAAAATAAGAGTTTTTCAAATGTGAAAAGCAGAGAACCACTGCATGTTTAGTCGCATACAATCTGTCAGAGGAATCATATTAATTACAAAAAAGGCATTGACTATTTATCTCAAAATTCTTATGATGTTGTGTCTGAGTTTGGGACCTGTCTCAGAACCCAGTCACTCAGTCCAGAACTTAACGGTTCCCCAACTGAGGTATAACAATGTCACCAACGCCTTCATATTATAAACAGAGATTTTGCGCTCGCTCCTCCATATACGAACTCTTCAGCTAGAATACTAGAAACGACTTTATTACATTCCATAAAAATCGCAAACCTTAAAACTAGTGAATTTGCAAATAATCCTGATAGCGTAAAAAGCAAAAAGGTTGGCAGCCAGTCTTAGTGAGCATGCTACTCATCAAATGCAATTAGATTTGAATTCGGTGGAGCTGTAATTGAAGAAATCAGCTCGAAAGTCAATCGGCTTTATCAGTGAGGCGGGAATTGGTTCATATTGTTATGTGATATGAGTCGTCGTTCTGAAGCCAGTTTAGTAACCATTCCTTCTTATTGTTGATAAGTTACTCTA
>CAJVPI010000643.1:0-24575 GCA_910592345.1 Paraglomus brasilianum
AGATTCAAAGAAGTCAGAGAGGAATTTGATTCTAGAGCCTTTGCCAAAGCTGTTGCTCCTGTATCTCCAATTTGATTCCTCTGGAGATTCAAAGAAGTCAGAGAGGAATTTGATTCTAGAGCCTTTGCCAAAGCTGTTGCTCCTGTATCTCCAATTTGATTCCTCTGGAGATTCAAAGAAGTCAGAGAGGAATTTGATTCTAGAGCCTTTGCCAAAGCTGTTGCTCCTGTATCTCTAACTTGATTCTCCTGGAGATTCAAAGAGGTCAGAGAAGAATTTGATTTTAAAACTTTTGCTAAAATTATAGCTCCAGCATTTTTAATTTGATGTCCCATAAAATCTAATAATAAACATTGATTTTGATGATTTTGTGCTTCTGTTTGATCAAACAAAGATGATAGCTGCCTATAAAGAGTTTCATTTGGTTTAATTTTTAAGAACATATGAATGTCAATCAGTGCTTTGTTGTACTTGCAAAGATCAAGATAAACAGCTGCTCTTATGCCTAATGTGTTTATATTAATATTATTTTCTGGCTGAATTGCTAATAACTTGTTGAAATCATTTAATGCATTATCATACTGTTTGAGTGCATAATAGATCTTCCCTCTTACTCTCAATGCAAATGTATGATCTGGTTCAGCATTTAAAAATTTATCCAAGTTCCCCAATGTATTAACATATTGATCAACATCAAATCTGACAATTCCTTGTTCCATTAAGATGAGCATATTGCTTGGATCCATTCCCAGTGATTCATCAAAATCATTCAATGCAGAGTCATATTGCTCAAGCATGAGATAAACATGCCCTCTTAGATATTGTACTATTGTATCAGTTGGTTTAATTTGTAATAATTTATTGAAGTCTTTTAATGCATCTTCATACTGACAAAAATTAAAATAAACAGCTCCCCTTACAATCAGTGTGTTTGCATCATTTGGTTCAATCTCTAATAGTTTAAGTTGATTGAAATCATTCAATGCCATTTCATACTGGTTAAAAATGTAGTAGATGTTACCCCTGGCTTCTAATGCAAGTGCATCACTTGCATCAATTTTTAATGATTGTTTAAGATCTTTAAGTGCTTGTTTGTACTCTGATTGCTGCATATAATATTTTCCACGCCAAGCCCATGCTCTGGCATTGTTAGGATTATTTTTTATCGCTTGAGTTATGTAATCATAACATTGTTGATAATTTAAATTTTCCATACATGCAACAGCAAGGTCAATTTGAATAGTTACACTGTTGGGATAATGAATAAGTGCTCTTTCAAGCCATAATATTGCATCTTTATATCTTTTTTCATCAAGAGCTTTCTTGCCTTGCTTGTATGTAGGATGTAGACGTTTTGGTCTCCTCATTTTTTGTAGGATAGTTTTCTTTGGTTTCATTTTAAGCAAATATAAAAACTTTGATTTTATAATAGAAGCTTCCTCAACATCTTCATTGTCATCCTGACTCGCCACAATAGCTGTAAAGTCTTTTGTTTTGTCTTTTGGTGGTGTAATATGTCCAGCTCTGACAAATTTTTCATACAATGCTTTGTAAATTGGTGAGCTTGGTAATTTATCAGTTTCATTTAATTGACACTTTCTTCGGCAATAAAAACATTTCAGTTCAAGACAGTTCATCCTCATGAATGTTTCCAATGCCAGATAACTGATTTTGTGTTTACATGGAAGTATTCTAAAATCTTCTGTAACTTCTTGTGTAAATGGGCATGTAAGATGATCTGCAACCATGTCTAAAATTAATAAATCATTTGGATTTGAATTAAGAAGTTCTTCAGGCATCTGCTCTGGTTTTTTTGCTTTCTGTCTTGAGACTGACATTTCAAAATTTGCTCTGCTGCCTGCCTGATTGATATATACATATTTTTTATCAATGTATTCTCTCATGTCTTGAAACCATTTTTTTATCTTGGTCCAAGGTTGAAAAAACTTTCAGCATGTTGATCTAGATCAACTTGCACAACAGAAAATGTAATTGAATCTTTTTTATAAAGTGTTACCAGAACTTCCATTGCTTTAAATTGAATAAACTCTACTCTTACTATGTCTAGGGATAGTTTTGCAAGATAGTAACAATGAGCCAAGGTATTAATATTTTTTGTAGAGATTATAAGATTTTGAGCAATATCCAGTATACCAAACAATAAAGAGTATGGAACTGATTCTGAGATATAATCTGACATGATTTTTAGTTTAGATTTATATCCACTTATTTCTGATTGTGCTGAAATTGCTTTATGCCATTCTTGGTCCCCAAATCTCCAAAGATCCTTAATAAGCATTAATTCTCCTTTAACAACTAGACTCTTGTGAATTGGAACAGCTGACCATTCAACAAATGCCTGATATATGCTATATAAATATCTCCATTCCTTGTACCAATGTCCCACAGAAAACTTAGATTGTAAGGTCTTGTGAATCTTGTTATAAATATCAATAGTAACCCTGTTATCAAATGGAGTTTCCCCAGTTGTCATAATACCAGTCACACTTGGCAAAGTCTTGACAAGTACAGAAAACAGAGCCTTTAACTGATTTACAATTTCAAGCCAAGCAGTTTTGTCATCATCCATCATATGAAGAGTATTATAAATATGCATAAGTAAAAAATCAACATTGTAATTTTGAGCTTTAACACCTTCCTCCAAATTATCCAATAAGCCACATGTAGTTTTTAAGCCATTTTCTAATGCTTTGATATAAGACTGGTGAATACCATGTAGTTGTACAAGATTCTCATACAGAGTTTCATAAAATTTTCTTGCCATTTTAAGAGGTCGCTTGTTATATACTTCTAAAAGTAATGCATATATCCTAAAATGCTGTTCCAATTCCATACCAGTAGTCATTGTATAGTGATCATATTCAACTCCACTTGCTATGATTTTTAAGACATTTCCTAAATGATTATCATCTAATGAAGTGCCAAATGATAGCAACAGGTTGTATAATTTAATGAGATGACTTGTTCTGTCATTATTGTTGACGATTGATTCTAAGTTGGTTGCTAATTGCTCATTTAATTCACTGCTGCTCAGATTTAGGGGAAATGATCGTTCACAGTCTTCAGAATTATCACTCTCACTGTCACTTTCAAAGGTGATGAGGTTTATTTCAGTGACATCTTTAACCTCTGCATCTTCATGCTGCTTCCCCTTTCCTTTATTTTTGGTACCCGAAGATGATTGCTGTCCAATCTCCTAATGATATTAATTTAAACTTTTCAATTCTCTTGAAAAGGAGCTTATTGAATGTATTAACCAAACTTACCCGGCTGTCTACTGGTGATGAATACTTGTGGTCCATGCCAAATACAAAACTGTATTTAGTTTCAAAAGCAATTTTTTAGCAGCGAAATTCGTTTGTTTATGTTTGTATGACGTGATACAATTGGAATGAACCAATTAGTACATCAAATTCTGTCACCATCTAGAAGTTTTTTGCTTGCTTTATCGATCAGGTCCGAAGTTAGATGAGTCTTTTCTGTTCAAAGTCTTGTTTTTTTTAAAAAAAAAAAGTGGTAATTCTAGATAGGTATATGCAACAAGAATAGTGTAAATCAAGTTTTGCTATACGAAAGGTTTATTCCCATAATCATATAACGAGTGACTCTGATACAAGAGAATTTGTTGGCCCGACCCGCTTTCTTATATCGAGAGCCACTTGTATATTGTTCGAATAATGGCGATCTCAGAGTATATTTACTTCGATGTTGTCATATAATTTATGCACGCGAATACCTTTAAAGATACCGTAACGATAACAGGGTTTAATATCAGTAATTTTTCGCTAGGACAAGTAGCAAATCTTACGTTACGGCATATCCCTGAATTTAAAAGCGCATCAGAGACAAACTTGAATGAAACCAAGTTATATTACAAGAGACACAGAGATCCACACAAAAGTATTATGTTATCATTATTACATTATTCGATTTTATTATGAGTTCAAAATAGAGTTATTACACAATATATATACAACAATAAGGCCTTCCCAAACAAAAAGTAAAATCCAAGTTACACATGTCAACCGACTCCTTGTTAAACCTTGCGTTCTTCGAGATATGCTTCTAACTTACTAATATCATTGACCAACGAGAACTTAAAGTGAAGTGGCTCATCGGGTTTGACTAGCTTGAACGTATACTTGCGATATACCTGAGCCAGGATAGTCTTCATCTCTGCCATTGCAAAGTTCCTGCCAGGGCATGCTTTTACTCCTTGACCGAAAGGTGAGAATGCATACTGAGGATATCGCTCTTTCCAATTACCAGCAAATCTCTCAGGATCGAATGCGTTAGGATTAGGGAAGTATCGAGGATTTCGGTGCATATGAGCAAGATTGATGGTGAAAATTGTGTTGGCTGGAAAGACATATTCCGCAATTTTAAGTTCGGTTTTTGGACTGTATCGGTATGTAAGAGGCACCACGGGATACAATCGCATCGTCTCATTAATAACCATCTCGGTATACGTCAACTTGGAGAGATCAGCAAGTTCGATATTTCTATCCTTCCCGAGGACACTGAACAACTCGTTGACCATGCGCTCTTCGCATTCGGGATTCTTGGCAAGCAAATAAGCCACGGCGCAAAGAGCACTTGTGGTAGTGCCAGTACCAGCACTAAACATTTCGCGAATGTTTTGTTTTATGATATCCGCTGAAGAATCTGTTTCACCGTTTTGAGTTAGAAGCATTGTTAAGAAATCATCTCGTACGCTTTCTTTCTCGTTGTCTTTTTGATCCGTTTTTTGGAGCGATTCCTTGCGTTTGTTGATAAAATCGACCTCAAAGCTTGTGAGATTGTCGAGAACATTGCGATAACGTTGAACCTGGTTTCGTATTATTGGGAGAGACCACAGAATTTTTGGCACGAAAATGAAAAAGGCAAGTGCGTCCGGGTATTCGGTTCGAAGGAGACGATATTGCTCCCCGCGGCTGAGTGATTTGGTTTGTTTTCCTTGACCTTTCAAGCCATGTAATTTCTCGTAATAGATTCGCATCGAGTCTTCTTTTGCACCTGATGCAACCAAGCCCATCATGTCACTGGTGAATGCACGATACCATTCGTCTAGTCTGACCATTCGGTCATGTTTCAATGTACCCCAATATTTGGTTAATTCGGCGCATGCTTCAGCGGTATATTTAACACTGAGTTTAATAAACGATGGTGGGGATAGTGATTTTGTGAAAAACTTTCGGTTGTGTCGCCATTTGTCTACATCGTGATTGAGCAATAGACCTTCGCAGTCCATTCCCACGGCTTTGAAGCCTTCGCTGACCGGCAGTCGTCGTAAAAATGGAGAATAAACGTTTGGGCTAAAGAGTTCCTTGAGGTATTCGGGTTTGCTGATGATCACACAACGATAGCCAAACATGGTAATTTCACAAAGTTCACCATATTTGTCATTGAGTTGTGATTTCTTGTCGGCCACATTACCGATAACGTGATGTAAATGGCCGATGATTGGTAGAGGGATCGGACCAGGTGGGCGGCTCTTGCGTGTTGTAAAGTATAATCGGTATGTTTTAAAGATATAAACAAAGACTATTACAGCGAATATTAGAGTCCAGTCTACTCGAGACAAGATTTCGTTTCGGAGATTTGATATTATCGACATTTTTCTGTTATGTTGTTGACTGTGTTTGACGAAATTTAGAGTGATCAAGCGTCTCTTATTAATCATTTTCTTGACAATTGTGAAAGGCTGTTAGCATTGTGGAAGCCATTTGTATTGTCTTGCGTCGATTTAGTATTGTGAGTGTGCATCCATTGTCTCTTGGTCTTATCATTGTTGACGATCACTCCATATCGAGTCACAACAATATATACAATTAGTTGCACAAATTTGGTGATATTGTTTGTGACATTAACTAAAAAACTTAATAATCGTTTTTTATGCGTCGATTCGGTTGGACGACATATTAATATATAATATAACAATAAAAGTTTAGCGTTGAATTTTTCAAAACGCAAAATACAAAAACGTAATAGTAATATATTTATACTGGTTAATGGGTTATCATATTAATACAGTAATATTGAATCTCCGTTATAGTTATGCGGACATCAATCGAATATTATCTTTGCAAAAGTGATCAGTGATAATGTGCATGTGAATGTTCACATCAATGAGAAAGATAAAGCATTGTTCATGCTACATGCAGGCGGGAAGAAAGAATCTCTTATGTTAATGATACTACAAGCCCAAAAACGGACATGACCCGGTGCTCGATATGTAGGTCGAAATTTCGTCATAGTTTATAAATTCCCCATTGTGTCAACAATTTTCAATGACAGGGTCTGATACAGGCTTAAGTAATTGTATTGTTCATCATTTTACGCAATAAAAAAATGCGTCATCACAACTACTATTTTAATTTGGAAACCATTTAGAGACACATTCATTATAAAGATGCGGTGCACCATATGTATTAACTGAAGAATAGCGATTTGTGCCAACGTCGTTTTTTTCGGATAATGTGGACATGCGATTTCTAATACCAATCAGAGTGAAATATAATTTGCCCAATGGGTATCGATGCTGAATAAACGTCTCCCAAAGGAATAGAATTTAGTCTGATGCAAGAAATGTCTATTTGCAAAGTTTTCATGAAACGACATCCGATGGTAAGCCATCCATGGTTCTATTTTGTCGTTGAACATATTTAAGTAATACTAAAAGACTAGCCGGCGTCATACCTTCGACTCTCTTGGCTGCTCCCTGCACAATGAATAAATCATATGAATACAAATAATACGAATACAGAGATTGAATAATTGATAATCGCATTGACAAATATAATTTGTTCTTACCAAGGTGGATGGTCTTATCGTTTTCAACTTTGTCCTCGCTTCTGTAGAGAGATTGTGAATCCTACATAGGATTGGAAGATATAACAATCGGACATTAGCGACCATAAAAAGAAACATTCTACTTGTATATAAATCAATTACCTGTCATAATCAATGTCTTCTGGGAGCATTAACTCTTCGTCACGTCGAAATGCACGTATATCAGCCTCTTGCTTATCTAAAAATGTCCTATACCTGCCTATAATAGTAGTTGTTGAATTGAAAAATGACAGCCATGACGCTTCTAATACAGATGTATCAAGGTTAAATTTTCTTACTCTCAATAGCTATCCTTTCTCGTATCGTGGGGGGTATTTCGGCAAATTTTGGAACCATCTCGGTCAGTCTTCTCATTGACATATCCTTTGCCGTTAATATCTCGTAAGCGCTATAAGAATATGTATACGTTCATGTGAGCAAATTGCGTTTGATAGCAGATCTGTCGTAAAAGGAGAGTCACAATAAGTACTTTCTCTTTACACCATCGAAATTAATCTTGACACCAAGTATATCCCATTTCTGAGGAGGTAATTCAAACTCTTTCATTTGTCTGACTCCGTCTAGGAGCAACTCCTCCGTTTCTTGGAACACTTTTAATCGCTGTTCCGATACGCAATGTCCCTCTTTGTAACCTTATCAAAAAACAATTCAGTGAGACAAACGTTATTACCGTCAATATGATCGAGTACAATTAATACCTTTTCGCGTTAACCTAATATCTGCATTATCGGCACGTAATGATAGTCTATATTCGGAACGTGAAGTGAAAATTCTATATGGCTCTTCTACGCCTTTAGTTATTAGATCATCTATTAGTACACCAATATAAGCATCGGCCCGAGATAAGATAAATGGCGGCTTGTTTTGGACGGCAAGTCCAGCGTTTATGCCGGCTATGATTCCCTACAAACGTAAATGAGTTGTTAAAGGTATCAATTCTACTAGCACCATGTTTTATCAGTGTTCATACCTGTGCAGCAGCTTCTTCATATCCCGTGGTGCCATTTATTTGTCCTGCTAGAAACAATCCTTTAATTCGACGCGTTTCCAAAGTAGGTTTTAACTCGCGTGGATCGATGTAATCATACTCTACTCCATATCCTACATTCAATGTTAGAGTTATTAGATCTATTTCATAGCTGGTTAATAAAGGAAAGCAGTGTTTATCACAAACCTGCTCTCAACATTGTCACATTCTCCAAACCAGGAATAGTCCTTAACAACTGGCATTGGGTTTCTTCGGGAAGCGTGGTAGAAATTCCGTTGGGATATATAACATGGGTATCAAGGCCTATGGACACAGTATTCAAAGTATTTATAATCATGCTCTGGGTAAAATTTACTCTTTCTGTCATCACCTTCTGGCTCTAACCAAACAAAGTGTCCGCTCTTATCAGCAAATCGTATTACTTTCGCTTCAATTGATGGACAATATCTACCAAATACGGCGCTCTAATGAGGAAAAACAAGAAAGTGAATCTAACGACTGAATGGCGATGCTACCTACCTTGGTCCTTTAACCGTCTCTCTAATATGTATTGTCTCTGATAGATTATCCAGTATAATCTTATGTGTCTTAGCGCTCGTTTTAGTCAAGTAGCATTTAATTTGTTGATTCTAATCAGGGGATTAATGTAAGCATTGTCCTAGTGTGGAAGAATCTTGCAATAAACAGTATTAATACCTCATATGGAACTGTCTTATGAAGATAAGAGAATGGTGTCGCAGGTATGTCACCATTTTGTACCCTCAAATTGTCATAGTTTATAGTTCGGCCATCCAAACGAGGTGGAGTACCTTTGCATAACGTATTGATTTAGGTATTGAAATTGAGACCAAGATATACCTGCAATTTATTAAATACCTGTCTTTAGCCTCCCGAGACGAAACCCAGCCAATTCAAGTGATTTTGACAGACCGACAGATGCTTCCTCCCCAATACGACCAGCTGGGTACGCTTTTCTGCCTACTCATTTGGGATTATTGTATGCGATCATAATTATGCAATGATCAATGGCTTTTCTTATGCGGTATTTTTCATACCAATATGTATCTCTCCTTGTAGAAAAGTCCCTGTTGTAATAACGACTTTTGGCGCGTTTATGATTTCCCCTGATTCTGCAAAAATACACAATGTTAAAATGGTCAATGGCTTGTGAATTCATTTTAATTGCGCTGTAACCGCGGAAGCCCACCTAGTTTGACACCCTTTACGTATCCATAAATAGGAGCATCCGTCTCTTGCTCAATAACATCTGAGCTATGCGAGAGTAATATGTCATGCACACTTCCAATCTTTATTGTCAGATTCGGATAATTTTCTAAACAGTTTTGCATATGTTGCTTGTATAGTTTGCGATCAATCTGTGCTCGAGGACCCTGAAACAGTTTGATCATAGACAACGCTCTAGTCATGATCAAAAACTTCGGTAAGTGAATGCATTCTCGACATATCTTTGTAGATCATACATGTACTGCTGGTCCTTTTGATCTATTAAGGATGTGAAACTGTATGCCTGAAAGGTCTAATAAAGACCAACAATATCATATGAGTTGTTAAGCCTTGATGTAGTAAAGGTTATAAGCAGTCAGTTTCCTTCATACCATACCTGATATCCTTCCACAAAGACCATCCAACGCATCAATTTCTCTGACCATAATTCCCTTGCCAATTCCGCCAAACGATGGATTACATGACATTTCCCCTGTTGCGCAGTTAGTATAGTAAACAACAACGTATCAACAGAATTGGAAAAAAAGTTGTGGAAAAGATTTACCTATTGTGTCAAATCTTTGAGTAATTAACAACGTTCGCGCCCCTGTTCTCGCGGCAGCGGCACATGCTTCGGAACCTGCATGGCCACCACCAATAACTACAACATCATACTGAAAGGCTGGATTATGTATAGTCGATAGGGTTATTAATAATCTATTCAATTTAAGAGAGTTCGCACGAAAAAGAAGGGAATTTGGGCGAGCGCTGAGCTTGAAAAACATTCGGCAATGCAATGCTTTGATAATCAGACGGGCGGATCGAACCGCATCACTACATTTTTAAACGCCACAGATGGATCTTGTCAAGTCGATTGGTCAGATATTTGCTAATATTATTTTACATAGATGTGATGTTTTTATTATAATATGAGAAAAAGACATGTGGACAATTCAACATTCCCTAATATCTATCAGAAATGTTGATTATCACTATTTACATTCAAGAAAGTTAACGACTATGTGCACATCAATTTACTAAGCCTTTTTTCCGTATACAATCAGATTCGCTTAACAGACATACCATTGTTTAAACTACAATACGAGGGATGCTATATGCCTGACATAGTGATATGATAATCATTTCAAATTGTATGGTAACATTGACCACGTTTCTGCATTTTAAACCTCCTTTGAAACAACACCGTGCTACGGATATCTTGGAGGCTCATTATTAATCGAAGAGTCACGTTTAGTATTAGGTTCTTTTCCGCGCATTATAGGACGAGATAACATGTCATTGAAGCTTGTACGAACATTTATTAACAATTAAATGAGGTAGGAATTTTTCGAAACGCAAAAACACCGTTAAGGTAAAGGAAAGAATTTGCAACTCATGGTACTGATTTATTTAACACGAGCACATTTTATAGTAATAGTATGTCATTCATGTGAGCCCTGAGTGGATGAAATCTTGGAGGTTGCGTTCCTTTATTAATAACGAATGAATATTTTGGGAGACGACGCTCCAGAGAATGCTAATTTGAAAAACGACTCGCCACGCCGATCAAGCGATCGTTGACCAAATGAGTTTGTTAACCCGCATGAGATCTACATCAACTTGACTAAAAGTATCAACAAGAGATTGGTGCAAATTGTGCTTTTCTGTATCACCACTCCGTAATACATATATTTGTGCATGTTGCAAACATGTCATCCACCCGTTTACACCCGATGTCTTTGAATCATGTCATGAAGTGGGCTGACAACCTCTAGAGTATAAAGGATAGCTATTCTCCTTCTTTGCGCTGGACAGTGAAGAGGGATATTTTGTACAAAAATCTTATTAGACATCATACTATTATTATTATTTTACACTAGAATAATTAATAGAGATACAATGTTGAACAATCTTTTGACAAAGTCGATCCAAAGAAATGCAAGTACAAGCGCATTATTAAGAATCGTCTCAAGGACTTCAAGAACGGGATTCAATGTTAACAATCAGCAAATTAACATTATCCCCTCTCTTGCTTATGCAAGCTCTCGTTCTTCACTAAAACCAATCTCTTCAGTGCACTCACATACTTCCTTCAACTTTACTCGTAATCGTATACCACATTTACCGCTTGTCAAATATCGCCATTTTCATATGACATCACCCACGTTGGTTCCTATACTTCCTACCATTCTATTTGCCATTCCATTCAGCATACCATATTTGCTGCTGCTTCGAATAATTTCTCAACGGACTCTCACTGCTCAAACATTATCCAGACTTACCAGATCACTCGTTGCCATTATTTCTGTCGTACCCATTGGACTTGCTCTCGCATCCGACACGGCGCCGAATACATTTCGATGGAGAATGATGGTACTATGGCCATGGGAAGAGAAAGACTTGATTGCATCAGCCAAGACTTGTGTGCGCGAAGTTGTTGAGAATTCCACTCTTGTTATACCGGATGATCCACGTAGCATGATGATTGACCGTATATGTCAGAGATTGTGGAATGAGGGTGTGACTATGGAGAACAAGAGGCTGATCGAGAGAGAACCAAAAGTGTTGTTGATTCACGATGACGACGTATTGGATGGTGTGTCGTATCCGTCTTCAGACATTACGATTACAACGGGATGGCTGAGACTGGTTGATTTCGATGAAGAGATGATTGCAGCTATAATCGCTCATGAAATAGCGCATATACTACAAAGCCATGCGGCAGAATTCTATGGAATGTCATACATAGCCAAAGTAATAAACCAGTACAAGCAAATAGTGAGAATTGGAGGCAGTCACTCAAATAACGACAATGGCGATGATAGCTTAGATGATGGTCAGACAAATCTCCTGCGCCCGCGTGCATTTCTTCAAAAACACTCTCAGATACTTGAACGTGAAGCTGATATCGTCGGACAAGAGATAATGGCTCGTGCCGGATATGATCCTGGTGCCGCTATTGAATTATGGCAGCTCATGGTCGACTTGGAAAAATTTCAGCAAGAGCAACTGTCTCTACCTTCACAATCTTCCATTCCAGTGGGCTCCAGTCATGGACATGGAGTGCGACATAGTAGTGAAGAGGATAATGATATTATTATGCATCCTCCCAGAAGAGAGAGAGTAAAGTACTTGACTGAGAATTTGCTTACGGTGCAGAAATTATATGAAGAAGCAGCCGCAAAAGGAAAATCAGCCGACAACTTTGAAGGCGATTTAAATTTGCAGAGAATAGAAATGACACTTTGGGGTATATTTTATGATATAAACGGGTTTTCATAATTATTATTTTTTATTATAGATTTTTTTGAATAACTAATCAATGGTCAGATATTAATATCAACAAAATGATATTGTAATTGGCATGTAATTTAATGTGGTTGTCTTGGTTTAGTATTAATTAATAAACTTGTTATGCACTAAGACTTACTCAAAATTTACCCCAAAAGATGGATGACTATGACCAGCTTTCAGATTCAAGATTGTTATTGTTAGCTAAATGATGCATTTAACAATAAGGAGATGATATAAAGTACAGAGCCTAGTAGGAGTCATCCCAAATATACAGAAGCCCATGATAATGATGTAATAGTAATGAGTGTAATTCCGCAAATCTAGTAATTCTGGAAGTCCTGTATTAGTATGTGAAGTCACTGATTTCAATTGCATACTAATACAACACATACACAAATAGCTGTCCATAGCATCTCGATTCAGGAACCTACAGCAGTTATTTTGGTTGCATGCAGGGAAAGTAATGAGAATGTTCCAGGTCTGATAATGAAACAACGGGAGGTAAGACTGGCAATACAATGCTATCAAAGTAATAGTAGTATCACAATGAAAATTAATCATCAAAGGAAATCCAACCCACAGAGAAGTCAATATTTCACCAGAAATGTGACTTGAATAGAAACAAATCTTAATTATGGCTTGTGAAAGGTTGAATTTTACAAGAGATTATCTTTGCTTAGATTATATTATTGGATAGCGAAAAACTGTCGAGAAACCAATTTGTTACTGACAGCAAAAATCAGCTCATGTTAATGTATCTTCGAAGAATTTTATTGAGCAGAAGAAAATGAAAATTATAAGGTAATGTATTATCTTGAAAATGATTCTGTAAGAGCTCAAAAGCTCTTGGATTTATTACACCATTTTTGGGAGAAGTAATATTACTGAACTCATCATTGATTCAGCGTATAAGACAAACCAAGACTGCTTGGTATTGGAGCTTTTTTGCCGTAGTAATTAACAATGGCGGCTATGGTGTACTTCTTGCATACCTACATTTGTTCTTTCAAAAGATATTTCTGACAGCAATAACGATAATCGGGTTCAAAATCGGGAGGAGTTTTTTTTTTTTTTTTTGCCTTGCGACAAGAAAACATTCTTCCGATATTTGTTCTGTTGATAAGAACATCGGTCGGATTAAAGTTGAGAATTTTATAAGCAGAAATAAACTTTTAAACTTTTCTGATATAGTAATAGTTAAGGGTGAAATGAACAAATGTTATTTCTGATGCCCGAAAATTGTGAATGAGAACCGCATCTTGCCGTCGTGTAACAAATTTACTACTTTATATGGGTCCCTGCATGAAGCGGTTGTTTACAGTTTCTTCAGTAACACAAACAAACAGTTACGTAACTGCGCATACTTGTAAATAGAATCTACAAAAACATTGAAAAACCGCATCCTGATATCCCGACATCCTGACATCTTTTGAAATCTTAGATACAATCTTATAGTTCTGAGATGGACCGCTGTATTATGCAAAAGTATCTTTGTCTTTCTCTTCATAAACATGTTCGCTTATACTATCATTGTTGTACTAGACAACCGTGAGAATGAGCATTACCATTACCTAAGATTGTTATGGTAAGCGTTCATGTAATCACATATCCCTTTCTTTGTCGTGCAGCTAACAAATTTTACATACAATCGACAATTGTACTCTATTCATCATACAACATAATGGAAGTAGCTACATATAAACGAAAATCATATGAAGAAAACAGACTCTGAACTAATATATAAATGGAAGCCGTTTTATTGAATGGAATAACTTATTCTAGATATAGATTAGTCTTCGAACCGACATTCGGCGTGTAACATTAGATAGTATTCAAACAGAGGAAAAGCCGATACCAACTTTACTGTACATTATACAACAACAAGTCATCATTCCATACGTACAATACAAGAAATCACTTCTATTACTATGACACTCTCTTCCTCCCTTCCTTCTCCCAACCTAATCCGCTTCTTCACGTCCCTATCTTCTTCCCCAACACCACCATCCTTTGAATGGATTCCATATGATCGATTAAAATCAATTTCCTACTTCGCGTCGGGTGAATTTAGCTCTGTTGCGCGGAGCGTCTGGTTGGACGGAAGAAAAATAGTTCGTATAGATAAAGATGGGAACAAATGCGTGGTTAGGGAGGGTGAGACAGAAGTTTGTGTTAAGAGGTTGGACGGATGGAGAGGCGTCGTGGAGAAGGGATTAGACAAGGTAAAGTCGGTGCAAAGTGGATACATTTCTGTGTAGGTTCAAGAGATAGCCCTTGCTTACAAGTTAGAATTACTCTCGCATTCAATCCCCAGCTTTATAAAGGACTGACAGCGTGTCCAAGCCAAACATCTTATTACTACGGACTGTCGATAGATCCCATCACAAATGACATACTTTTAATAATGAAATACTTCCCCCACGGAGACCTATGCTACTTTTTCTATTCTCCAAACCCAGCGACCAACCTCTCCTGGCTGAACCGCCTAAAAATTCTCAGGTCCGTTGCATCTGCATTAGTAGATATTCACAAGGCAGGAATGGTACATGGCAATATACATCCTAAAAACATAATGCGTGACATTAACGGGAACGAGGATAACTGGGTATTGGGAGACTTGGGGGGAGGAGGAATTGAAGGATGCATGGACAAAGAGACTTGGGCAAGGAAAAACGAAAACACGGCAGGAGGAGAGAACAATGTAGAGAAATGCAATGGTGTAAGCAGTGAGCTTTTGCAAGTTGAAACGCTTAAACAGGAAATAGAGTCTTCCAGAGATGATGGCCGTTCACTAATCGACGATAGCGACGAAGACTATTCTCCCCACACGTCATGCTTATCACTTTACGCGACTTGTGGTGAAATGATTGGAGTACTTCCATACACTTCGCCTGAAATTCTTCGTGGATGTCACCCATCTTCACATTCAGATATTTATAGTCTCGGCATCCTAATGTCTGAACTTGTTTCTCTCTTTCCGCCATATTACTCTTCGTTGTTATCACCCAATCTCACGCTCGATAATCTTCTTCTTGACATTTGTGATGGATATCGTCCAAGAATTTCTCCACATGCTCCAGGGTGCTTTATCAATCTAATGAAGAAATGTTGGTGTGATACAGCATCGTATAGGCCAGGTGCCAGAGAGGTGCTTGAGATTGTTGATCGGTGGTGTAGAGAAGTAGAGGGGAATGGAACTGTTGGTAATGGTGAGCGCATCGTCTTACTGGAAGTTGAACGGGGTGTCAGTGGAAGCGTAGATTATGATAAAGTAAGGAAGATGTATGAGAGTAAGAAGATCAAACTGACTCGTTTGAGTGAGAATGAGTGGGAAGATAAAACTGAGAGTCTGGAAAGTTCGGTGATGCTGGATAAGAATTTGGCCCTTTTAAAATATTTTAACGGTAAGTGTGAGAATTATATGGATTGATTTGATTGGGCAGAATATAAATAGAATTTGACAAGTTTATGCGCGCGGCCTACAGAAACATACAACAAAGGTAACGAATTACCTGGCCAATATATTACTCACTCTAGAGATTATTTTCTAGCATGGTTAGGTACGTTTGATGGGAGCGAACGCGAATATATTTTATCGACTTCTATACTCTAATATCCCTCTTTATATTCATAGAAAATATTGACAATAGAATTCTGCTGCCTGAATAGTTAATTGAATGTGGTAAATCCACAGAATGTCTACCAAGTGTATATAGGAAATAAAAAGTTGAACGATTCAAAACTGCCCAGACAAGGGTAGCTCGTGGATGGCTTTTGAAATAAAAGAAAACAAAACTTTACTTATAACGTCTGTCATTATGATACTAGGAATCAGTGAGACCGAGCTGTGTACAGCGTAAAACCCATCGAACTTATTCAAGAAAGTGCCACGTTAAACCATAGATACTGTATATTAATATTAGTCGAATTAATCAATAATCGTGACTAACGAATGAGTGAATTTATGGACCATCAACTATCATAGTTCGCTGGAACAATATTTATTAATAAACCGTATTTCCCTGAATCAAATAATTTATTGTTATACCTGCATTGAATTACTATTAACGAAATGGTTCAACGGCAGTTCCATCTTAAATAACAAGACGTGCCCATACCAACTATCTTTTAAAGTCGTGGGCCACAATATCGCATCAAGAGTAAAATGGTATATGGTATAAGGTATAAGTATCTGCTGACGCTTTCAAGCCAGACATCATAATCTCGCACTGACTAAAGGCCTTTGTTAACACGCGCATGATCGTTCTATTTGAAGATCAGACCGTTCAAATCTTTTCTTGCAACAAATTAGAAAGTCTACTGACGTTGGGTAAAGAAAGGAGAATGTGAAATTAAACATATAATTTAGGCTATCATTATGGCAGTTGGATCTTGCTGAAGGGCTAACACCAAACAAGAAATGTTTTGTGTGGGGATACTGGTACAAATTCGATTGTCCAATCACATGTGTCAAATCGAATATTATTTCCGTGAAACAATTTTTGCTTTCCTGATCACACTTGACATATTACACGCGCATTCAGTTCCTAGTCACGTCTCTTTTATCGTAAACGACAATGAGGCTAGGAAAGATAGTCGCAATTGTGTTGTTATCCATTATAGGATTAGTGAACGTGAATCTCGTTGATGCATTGTACGAGAGTCAAGTGGGAGTTAATGACTGGCATCATCAATATGTTGGTACACCAACGATTTCCTTTTTCCACAAGCTATCAAACAGCAAATTAGTAGCATTAGTGGCCACAGACAAGCATGTTGTTGCTGCATTAAATCCAACAAGTGGCAACATAAGTAAGAATTGTATTTGATTATATGTTATCCGTCAATGTCTATAAACTGGCATTGCTTAATTCTCCTATGAATGTTCATTTAGCATGGCGACAGATTCTCGACGAACGTGAGAACATAATAGGTTTGAAAGCGAACAAAGACTGTGAGTAAGCTACATGCATAAAAGTTTGTTTTTTCTTCTGAATTATTGTCTAAAATATTTGTTACTTGTGACAGACGTTGTATCTGTCTCAATTGCTGTTGATTATGTCATTCGTCTGTGGGACGGATTGTCGGGCAAATTATTATGGGAGAACATTGTCAAGAAATCTGACGAGGCCACCAGACTAGAGAAGGCTGATGTGATTTTTTTCGAGGAACGAACCCTCAATCGCAATCTTATTCGACAGTCTGACCATGGCAAAGTTTGATCTCAATGACGGAAAGAAGGTTTGGGTCAACAATAATGACCATAATAAGTAAAGAAACGTTTACTAGTATTGATCCTTTTGCCTACATGTCCTCTTCCTTTTATTTACATTGTGTTTACCTTCAAACAAAGGCAAGCGAAATTTTTGAGGATTGTAGATAATGGCTTAATGATCAATGCAGTTGCGCTAGTCAGACAATCAAGCAAATATCTTTCCATTCGAGTAGTAACTTACGGCTTAGTAACCGGGGATGTGTTAAAGACTCTCGACCTCAAGTCTAGGGTTGAAAATGAGAAAAGTGTAATAGTTGTTGGCGGGGCCGAAGATTTCAAAGCGTTTGTCATTTGGACCGAAAAGCCAAACATGCGTGCCAATCGCCTTGGACGAGATGATATAGCAACTGAAGCTTCGCTTATGGTATGCCACTTTTTGATTTATTTCATCGGGACAATATATTAAATAGTCAGTAATATTAATGATTTATTGATAACAGGGCCTGTATAATAATGTTATTCCGTCTTTCGCGGAGGCCGATGGTCCATTAGAATTCATTGATCTGGATGTGGGAACTAGGACAGAATTTTTAGTAGAAGTTCCTACAAAGTACGGAACTACCGCTGCTATATTAAAAATAGATACGGAAGGAGGGCGATTTCTGGCACTTCATGATATGGATGAGAGGGTAATTTAAATTGTAAAAGTTTAATGACTGGATGAGTCGTGGTTTACCAATCGTTCTATAATAGGAAGGAAAGTCGGTTTATTCCGCTGCGTTTGATAGTAAGGGGAAGCTATACGTCTCTAGAGTATTCAAAGAAGCATCGGTTAGTCTACGTTTGCCTTGAGACTTTTATTTTACAGGATAACATAGACTAATAATATGTGTTCTTTATTAGAAAGGTGTCAACCTCGAGATAGTCCAAATAGCAACTCATCAGACAATTGTCACTCAAGAAATCAACCATTCAGTTGCCAATTACGGATATATGACCTCGGTAATGATTATTATTGATGATTGTTCTCCATTTGTTAGATTCTCTAACAATGGTTTTCCTTGCAGTCAATTTTATGCATGTATTGCGATGAGCCCGACACAAAGTATCGCATGATCCTACTATCTTCGGATGGCTCAGTTCATTCATGGAAGGATGCATCTATATCGTGGACGAGAGAGGAATCTCTTGCGCATGCTGTTGGTGTAGAATTTGTTGATTTGCCAGAAAAGAAACTATGGTCGCAAGAGGTTGACGAGCTTGGTATGGACACATATACATATACACAAAACTTTAGTGTGCAGTTTTACCTATTAATTATCTATGTGACCGCTTTAGATGAGGATGCCGAAAAAGTTGAAACTATTACACCACTTAACCGATATATTCGCCGAGTTTCCACACACATTAGTCAGCTACGAGTATGACATGTCGTTATTTGTTGAGCTTTTGTTTTACCTTGAAATGCAAGTTTGTGTTCTGATGTTTATAAATCTTGTTACAGGATCTTTTGGATTATTTTATCACGTACATTACTCGACTAATTGCTAATGACAAGTCGGCTATTACCACAACAAAATCGAGAGATTCTGCTAGTCTACACAGAGACATTTATGGTTTTAGAAAGATATTGGTATTCGTGACACCAAAAAAACTCATTGCGTTGGATTCTGCTAGAAAAGGCGAGATTGTTTGGACACGATACTTTAATTACGCGTTCTTGGATTTGCAAAAGATTTTTGTAGTCCGTGCTGCCATGATCAAATATCCACCAGTGATTGCTGTACTTGGGAAACAGAATGCATCAGGAGTATGTAAGATATGCATTATTTGACCAGCTTTTATGATTATCTTATCTGACAAACATTCTATTAATTAGGGCGAGATTGAGACACGCCTGTTCCGGTTGAATGCGTTGACTGGCGGAGATTTTGAACCCGAGTCCAAATACGATTTTTTTCAGCAGATATTTCACTCCCACTAAATTTTATAAAGACTATTAGGCTGCCCATTGAAGAGCCTGGCGAAAGAACGCACATTCTCGCATTGATTGATGCAAAACTCCAGGCAAGTACGTCTATGTTTCAATAAATTTTTTAAAACAACAGCTGATTAACCTCAAATTATCAAACTAGATCCATCTCTATCCTAACACACATGCGGCACAAGCATTCTTTCAAACGTTTGCAAAGACATTTTATTTTGTGTTGGAAAGGGAGAATAGGCTGAGTGGTTATAAAGTGCTGAATAACGGATCGCATAAGGTAAAATTTTTGGGAAGATAAAGAAAATTAGTTAATACTACTAAAACTATCCTTCTTCAATAGACCATTACGACAATGGAGATCTGGTCAATAGCATTTCCAAACGAAGCAATCGTCTCTGTTGGACAACGCCCTTTACACGGTAATCATTCTGCTAGCCGCACGTCTGTAATATTGAAACAATTATGCTAATTTTTCTCAAACTATTGACAGAGAAAGTTTCCTCTTTGGGTCGTGTGCTAGGCGATCGATCGGTATTATACAAGTATTTGAACCCACATCTGGTTGCCGTGGCAACCTTCTCTTCGTCAACAGACCCCAAGTCCTTGAGTATTTACTTGATAGATATTGTCAAGGGTTCCATTTTATATCATGCTGTACACGAGAATGTCAGTCCATTACATCGAGTGTTTTTGATTCAAGCCGAAAATTACATCCTATACCACTTTTGGAGTGATGGGGATCCGGTGAAAGGAGATGGAAAAGGCTTCCAGGTAGTCGTTTGTGACTTGTACGAGAGCGAACATAAGGATGAACGATTCGAGAGGTGAGGCGAAGCAATATTTTTTAAAATTCAGACACTGGTATAAACTTTTCGGCCTGGAATGAAATGGTCACTAACACTAACCTGTTTGTCAACTAGTGCCAACTTTTCCTCATTTTCGCACGAGAGACCGTATGTTGATACTAAAGCATTCATGTTTCCACATGGAATAAATGCTATTGGTGTGACAACTACAAAGAATGGGATCACAACGCGGGAATTCCTATGTAATTTAATTTAATCATTTATACGTTTAATGCGCACAACTCTATAAACTAACTTTTGTTGTATAGTTGCTACAACGAATGACCAAGTTTATGGCATCGCCAAACGTGTTCTTGACGCGCGCAGACCAACCCATGCGCTTACTGCCGAAGACAAGGAAGAAATGCTGATTCCCTATGATCCTGCTATTCCAGATAACAGAAAATCTATGCTGAGCTATTACTTGACGGTAAAACCAAAGACTAAATCTTTGTGAACGTTTGCCAAGGGCACGATTGATTCTTTTATTCCTCTTCTGGTTTAGGTTGCTGGGATTCGCCATATCACTACATCTCCCGCTCTACTAGAATCGACGTCTCTTGTTCTTGCTTACGGTCTAGATATATGGTTTACAAGAGAAGCGCCTTCAAAAACGTTTGATGTATTAAGTGAAGATTTCAGCAAGGAGACATTAGTCACGACAATTGTTGGGCTATTGATTGGAATTATTGTTACTCGACCAATTGTAAGTTGTGCGGTTCTTGTTGACGTCGGATGTTTGACATGTCGAGCGCGGATAATGCTAAATGGGAATGTACTCTGTTGTTTCTTTCTTGTAGGTCAACCGAAAGAAGATCAACGCTCGTTGGTATTAACCTGATACTGCTAACTATAGACTATTTAATAGCTCATAGATAAATGAAAAATGGAACACGTTAATGTGTCATCTAATAAAAATTCGTATGGTCAAAAGACCTAAAATTAACGAGATGCTTGAACATTATATGCACAGATATTTATTAACATTCTATCATTACTCTATTAGAAATTTACACAATTTTTAAATGACATGATAGACTACTCGGTCTATGAAGTTAGCTTACGCATTGCAATTATTATTAAATGCCATAGAAATCTACATACACCCGAAAACACATCAGTGCCTCATGAATTCGTTATTGGGATTCCCAATTAGCCTGCTATTTTTGCTCGCTTACAAGAGTAAAGTTCTAATGTCCGTCTAATCCAATTCAGCCTCAATAATTATAATAGCTCTTTCTCCTTTTAACCTCTCCTTCTTCCTTCTCATCATCGTCGTCATCGTCGTCATAACGACGCCGCTTTCTAACAGCTGCAACATATCCCTCTAGAACGTCTGGAGAAGCTTCCGCGATTGCCCATAACGGAGGAATGCCCTTTCCATCCCATTGTGGAGGCGCTCGATCTCTTCTATGACCATTCGTTGATTCAGACCGCTTTGATGATTTCTTTTCTTCGACATTAGATGAAGATACTCGCCGCGTATGTTCATGCGAAGTTTCATCTATATCGTATCCTGCTTCTTTTTGTACATTAGCTATTACTGTTAGGACATGATTTATTTTATCCAAGCGTGACTTGTAAATGTCATCCAATTCCTTTTCCTTTGTTTCGAGATCTAATATTTCTTTGCCGAGCTCGGCTATTTCGCTGAAAAACAATATTCAAGATGATTTTAGTTGATCTTGTAGTGAAAAAACTAAACACAATACAAATGTTTTTTTTTGCTCACTTTAAAGTTTCTTCTCTTCGTTTGTGCTGTTTAATCTCTGAAGCTAATGTATTATATTCTTCCTTTCTTGATTTCTTTAACTCTTCAACCCTTAGTTGACTTTCCAACGCCGCTATTTCAGCTTTTGCTTCCTCGATTTCAGCCACTATGTATGAAAAGCCGATTGTAGTTAACATTAAGTATTGTCACATATAAAAGACGACTAATCAGGGAGTACTTACTCATTGCCTGTGTTTCTAACTCATACCTTTGCCTTTCCCACACATTCATATCATGAACACGTTGGAAGCGCATCATATTCAACTCGTACATGTAAAGTTCAAACAGAACGTCGTCATAATGTTTAAATCTAAAAATTGTACATTCTTGAATTGAGTTTTCCTTCTTTTACTGATTTGATCATAACCTAGAACTACATACGCATCCTCCAAGTCGCTTTTCGTTATAGCATTCTTCCAGTTAGTGTGTTTCTTTATAACCCTTAATATAGGTTTCTCATCGATCGCTGGTCTGTTATCTTGATCGCCTTTATCAGCTACTTAAGACAAATTATAGAGTTACTGATGAATCTAATCCGGGACAATAATACAAACAATAGTGACTCGACTAACCTTCAGTAGTTGTTGAGTCGGTCTTTGGTTGACCCATTTCGGTCATTAGCGCTTGACTGATGGTGGTATGGAGTATCTAGATTTCGTGGTACCCCAGCTGCTACGTTAAACTATTCAGGTTGTAGTAAAGTATATTAAGCACAAGAAAGTCTTGAACAAAGCGTAACTACACTTTGGTCAGGTTAAAAGCAGAATGATCCTTTCCAACTATCGTTATGTTGGACATCATTATAATAAAAAAAATATAACGCCACACAATATTGCAGGGGCTCATACTGCTGAGCGCCACAGTTTTCAAAAAGTAAAGCGTTAATATCCACCATTGTCTTTTTTCTTTTTTGTACTCGCTCCTATTCTTATTAAAAAGACCGTATTTATTTGTTCGCTTTTCAGGCAATTCGTTTGAGTATTCGTTCTTTGAGAGTACCATTTGTTTTTATTTGCTATTGCTCTAGTAAACCAAACTTCCAAAATGGTTTGTTTCAAATTTACATGCAGAGGGAGATAAACTTTTAATAGAAAAGAAGTGGTTTCCTGTATGGATAGACCATTCCAATATTAATGAATGCGAGATGGAAAATGTTTGAGGATGGAATAAAAATGACATGTTACGTTGATAAGAAATGAGGTTGTAAATATATAAAAAGCCGTTTAAATATATAACGGTCATTAGGTGTTTGTTATCTAGCGATTGCTGTACATGTATAGGGGTATCACATGAATGTCTAAGAATTATAATTATAACACTTCTAGAGTCTAAAATAATGTATCCGGGTATTGGTGAGATATATTCCCATACGTTGTATTTGTAAAAAATATTTCTGGCAAAATGTAGTCGTAAGTTGATCTAACATCTTATTGTATGTATGCGATTTTCAATTTGACTTTGCTCAATGTTGCACAATGCATAATTCCAATATTAATACGATCAACAGTCCCATACTCGTCGTTTTCTAGTTCAAATCCAATCCATATGAACAAGTTGGTATACGAATTTAATATGCTAACACTAAAAGAATGACTTGCTTTTTGCCGGATTTGTATAATTTGTGTTAGAATTCACATATGAAGATCGTTTCTTTTTTGATTACTATGCCCATTATTGGCAAATCCGGCAAATACTTTTAGTAGGCACGTGCAATGAATAATAATAGTCCCGTTAATTGGGTAAGATCCTTTGTTATTTAAGACGGAGAATTGGCCTTCGGCTCTAAAAGAATACAACACTCGTAATTCAAAATCTGTCAACCACGAAAAAATTGCAAAGGGGCGAGTGAGTGAGTGGATTAGTGGGAGTTTTTCCATGATGATCATGACGCTACTCGTACCCTAAAAAGTACCCGAAAAAAATTGTTCGGATCATGTGAAAATGTTCGGATTACTATTACGTGGAAATGTTCGGGTTAGTACGGGTCGGAACGTCCAAGTGTTTATTATTATTGTTACGGCAAGCTGATCTGATGAGTTAGTCACATGATAAAATCTTCCTCCGCAGTTAAACAAACCATGATCGGCACTAATTTTAGTCGCAAAATATGTGACCAGCACAAACGCTAAAATTCTTCATAGTATAATAATTTATATAGAAACGTGTCGTTTTTCTTGTGACAGAAAAGATATATAAGTAGCTCTCCCTCAAATGTTCATGTTGTAATACTATCCATATGAAATAAAATAATACTACTGATCTTAGTAGTATTCTCCCGAAATCCTTTATTATAAATATACCTAATTTAATTTCTATCGTCGAAATAATTGATTATTAGACCGGACACTCCAATAAACGGCTCACTTAAGCTGTAACGG
>CAJVPI010000644.1:0-24560 GCA_910592345.1 Paraglomus brasilianum
TTCACCTTTAAATAAAGATCTTCCTCGAACTAAGAGAGAAGAAAAGGTCAAGGTTATGCAACATGATAGAGCAACTTCTTGTGCACATTTTTTGTATATGGGGTATGGGGAATGCCACATCAACATGTGACTTGTCATAGGAGCAATTGATTTCGAAACAAGAATTTCATATATAAATTTTGTGATCGACATGCCAATAGCTACTATCAACGACATTGCTAACCCCTGTACTAGGGACATTTCCCATGACTAATAGTAATAGTAATAGTTTAGAAAACATCCGATCCAAAACACCTAATACTGATATACATCACGTGTTCATCAGCAAATTACTGTGGAACTATGGATTCATAAACGTCATACAATCTTACGATCAGAGTCATTTCTTAAATGGATGATAAATAACTATCGATTATTATATTACTGTAATAATGACAAGGGTAGCAACAATGATTCTGAATCCTCATTGGCTTTCCCTATCTGGTCTTCTTGAGTTGGATTGCATTGGAAGTAGGGAGGCCTTGATTGAATGCATTAGCAAGCATGGCTCACAGTGATGAATTCGCGTTATAAAGAATCGGAGTTTACCATCTGATCCGCTATTTCGTTCTCAACATCCAACAGACTACTCTTCTCTTGAACACATGCTTATCAAATACACGGATAATGCACGTATTATTATTCATCTTTAACCTATTCCGACACGTTGTCTACCCATCAATCACGACTCCAAAGATGATCAAGAATTTACTGTATAATCTATATTCTCTTCCGGACTGTGACACGCATTCTGCTTACGCTCAAGAAAGTATTGACGTTGTTCCAATGGACATAGATACATGGTCCCCCTCCTCTCACAAACAAACTGCAAGCTTCACAAATTCACATATAATGCACTTGCAAAGCGTAACCAACACTGCACAATTACCTCAGTTGACGTTCTCCTCCCTTTGTCCATCACGGGTTACTAAAATTGATCCCTTCGATCTATCGGATCTTACGAAGGCACTTCCCAGGTATTATCCGCCGGCGCCCTCAGTAGAGGAACAGTTAGCGCAACAGTTCACCAAGTTACGGTTGTGATGAGGGTCGATCAGATGTTATCCCTAATATGTGTCTCCGAGTTGGAGTCGTATGCCATGGCCGTCTTGTCAGAGAAAACGTATATAACTAAGACGAAGTAATATATTGTGATGTTGACTTATTGTGTTATAATAATATCTATAAAAAGATTCCAACCAAGTCTTTGAGTATGACCGCGTGACCCAGCCTTTAGAATGGGAAAGCTTTCCGAAAAATTGAAAACTGTAAAGCTAGTTCGATTTATTGGCAGGTGGGAAACCAGTGTTGTAATGAAGGAGCACAAAATAAAATATTTGTGGTCGTGGAAATGTGACTTTATCTTGTTTTGAAAGTATTGGAAATCTTCTCAGTATATTGCGGACTTGAAAATATTTCATGAACAAACGCGGTTAATTAGAATTTTTATAAAACGTTGGTTGACTAAAACAATCAAAACTCCAAAGTTCAACAACGCAATAGCTCGAAGAGCTCTCTCAATTCGACCAAATGAAATACTAATTAATTAAATAAAGACCTTGTTACTTTATTATTAAATCCCAAACTAGTTATTTAATAAATACATATACAGCACGATAAAGAAGTAATACTTGGAGACCTCTGAGAATGCCAGATCTCACGCTTTTATTAGGATTGTAAATCGATCTCAGTGGGTATTCTACTAATATATACTGACGAGATTGGACTTACCGATGTGGGGATCATAAACGAAAAAGGAAATGACATGTAACCCGAATCATTAGAGCCCTAATTAAAAAGCAATATTCAAACTTGTTAGCACTCGACAAGTATTTTACTGTGCTACTTGAGAGAGAAACGGGAATCATTTAATGAAGTGGAGAATTATTAATAATAATAAGAATCATAGTGCTGTTAAATTAAGCTTAATTGAAAATTATGCATGTGATGTGTCCTCAACACGTGGTTATTAATTAGTTGATAATAATAAGACAGTACCCTAATACATTCCCTAAGGGGTAAAACCTAATTGAATTTAGAGGTCACGCGATTGCTGACATTCATGTGGGCCCTGCATAGAATCTCACGCGTGATCCCAAGGGACTACGTTGATATTCGAAATATTAATATCGAAATACTCGGTATGCAACATCGGACTCAATGCAGGCTTTTATTGGATTAAATTTACTAAACATATTCTAACAAGTCACTTACCATGAAGAATTGTCATTTTCTGTAAAACTAACTTGCTGTCTCACGTATATTACATAGTAGACTCGGAGCGCAAAGAATTTCGGTTTCATACCACATTTCCTGGTGAGCTGACCAGTGGCATATGGATAATGATTAAAATATTTTTGAACTATGAAAGACAAAACGTATACTGAATGGGAACATGCAACCAGTGCACTTGTACATGTCAAAAATCTTTATTTTTTGCATCAAAACCGTTCCATAAAATTTAAAAATAAGCTAAAAAATTCACAAACTATTTACTAATTCCAAAACAATATTAACTAAGACCTGAATTTACCATTCAGGTATCCCACAAACAAAAGGAATATATATAAAAGAATTTTAAATGATGCGAATGTACTATATTAAGGACAGTCGGATCAAATAACTATGGTGAGGAAAACTTCATACCAGAGCGAAATAACTATGAAGGAACAAAAATAATATAATAATCGTATGATACTAATTGAATAATGAATACTCTCGTCAGTAGCCTGTGAACACAGGCTTTTCTAAATTACTGAAAACCTTTACTTTTCAACGTTTTCATATCATTCGTTTAATACCAAGATTTATTGATAATTTCAATACGAATCATGCTGAACAGTTTTCACATCAAAATGCCCGAGATCTTATTACGAGTCTGCACCTGGTGAATGCGAGTTACCAGCATTCGCACTTTGGTCGGACTTCCTCCTCTCCCGATCTCTGTCCCTGTCTCTCTCTCTGTCCCTGTCTCGTTCTCTGTCTCGTTCTCTGTCACGACCCCGATCTCTGTCGCGATCCCTGTCACGATCTCGATCCCTGTCACGGTCTCTATCTCTGTCCCTGTCTCTGTCCCGATCTCGCTCGCGATCTCTATCACGATGATCTCTTATGTCTCTATCTCTCTCTCGATCACGATCTCTGTCACGATGATCTCTGATGTCTCTGTCTCTCTCCCGATCACGATCTCTGTCTCTGTCTACACTTCGTTCCCCTTCTCTGTCTCTTTCCCTATCACGGTCTCTTTCGCGCTCACTCCGATCTCTATCCCTATCCCGGTCCCGGTCCCGATCACGATCACGATCACGCGACCGCTCTCGTTCACGGTCTTGATCACGAGATGATGATGATGATAAAGATGTAGGTGTATTATGGAACAAAGACTCGTCATTAGCACGAGTGGGTGAAGTCCTTGATCGCTTCGATGAATTCTCCTCTCGTGCACGCTCTTCATCAGCATCTGCTCTGGGAGAATGCGGACGCTTCTGTCCTCCCGAGGATGCTGATGATGCGCTACTGAGCGGTGCAGCCGTATCTCGCATTGTCAATAATGTGTCAGCAGCTCCGTCATAATCGTCATCAACTTGTCTTGATACAGACCTATCAGACTGCGACGATGTAAGAGGCGGTAAAGTAGTGCGGATAGCCGGTAATACCGGTTTCTGATTTCCTTCGGCATCTGTTTGTATCGTATTATTATTATTATCCATTAGCCTTGCCAAAGTAGGGGATCTTGGTTCGTTAGGAGAATGTGGAGCAGATGATGATTCGTCATTTAGAATGTTCGGTTTTGGTAACTCTCTTGATGCATCTCCTGATGACATGCGTGAGGTTTGTGGTTCGGGCGAAGACGATTTACGAGGCAATTCGCTAGCAGATACAGGACTGTTATTATCTCCATTACTACTGCCGTATGTTGACCCAGCGTTCTCTCTTACTGGAGATTCACGCGGAACTGATGATCTTTGAGGCGGCGGAGAAGAAAGTTCAGACGGAGCCAATGGTGGTTTTAATTCGGACATATGAGGAGGTGATCTTCGACGAAGATGATGGTCTTCTTGGCGATAGTGAGGTAGAACCGATTTATCTTCAACTGGGCTTTCATTCTCATGCAATCTATGATCTATCATTGGTGGTGGGGGTGGTTGTGATGGTGGATGGGGAGGGTTAAGAATGGATGATCTGCTCGAGTGTTCTATTGAAGATGAACTTGTTAAGTCTTCTGGTTTGATAGGAGGATCTTGACGATAATCATGATGTGGGTGATGTGATGGATGAGATTCGTGTACTGAAGGAGCTAAGGGAGGTGAGGGAGATGGCGGAGAGGTAGGGTGGGTGTCTGATGTATGATAAGAAGGCGGATGGGAAGACTGCGGTACACCGTTTCCGTGTCTTACGTTTGATTCTTCTGGTTTGACTTTTGTGGGGTCATACATTTCCTGTGTTTCTCGACGATCTACTACTTGCGGAGAATGGAGAGGCATGGATTGATGAGGATGATAGCTGTTGTGTTGAGAAGCAGAGTGCTCTGGACCCATACGTGGCGACGGATTGTATTGGCGTGCTGATGGTTGAGATTCTGGTAATTGCGGTGAATATCTAGATCGACGGTCTTCTGGGATATGGGGTAATTGTGGCGACGGTCGTTTCTCGTTATTATGACGTAATGGTGGTGGAGCGGATTGCGGCGGTAGCTGTCTTGTATCGTGTGGGGGTTGCATGACAGGATTGAAACTGGGCGGCTGATTGGGGGAAGTAGTAGTATCACGTATATGTGGTGGATGATGAGATGCTAGGTTGTACGGTGGAACCGGGCTTCTACTACGATTAATTGGAGGAAGATCTCTTCCACTGTTCTGATTAATTGGAGGGAAGTTCATGTTCAGAGGTGGAGGTTGTTGATGGGGTGGTCTGCTGTCTACACCTCTGTTGCCATAATTTTGCAAAAGAGGTGGCGGACCTTGTGGTCCTGGCGGCTGCGTGTATTGAGGATTTCCTATCATTGATGCACCATTCTGAGATTGATATGCTTGTGGATTAATAACATCTTGTGGGACTGGGGCAGTAGTTTGTCCACCTTGAGCCTGTTGATTTCTTAGCATTTGTAACCTTAGCTTGATATGAGGATTGCTAGGCTCCAAGTCTGCTGCTCGTTGATACGCATCTAATGCATCCGAGATTTGATTGTTACATGCTTCGTAGAGTGTTCCCAAGTCATACCAAACTTCACTTATACTTGGGTTTAGACGAATGGCACGACTGTAGGCATCCAATGCATCACGGAACTATAAATAACAGGACTTGAGTTAGACCATACAAATTTGGATCGCGTACATACAAATTATTATTCTTATTTACCTGACTAATCTGATAATACAATACACCAATTGAACACCAGAAAGTTGGATTCTGACTATCACGATAACTGCATTAAACATATTGGCGTAAGTATTGGTTAAGATTGCAATCATTCTTGTTCTCCTATTTACTTGTGCTTGGCCATATGTCCTGAATTTTCATTTCATAGCTACTTACACTGCTTGTTGATATGCCTCGTATGCTTTATTATACTTTTGCTGGGCCATAAAACAACGACCCAGCAGGTACCACGATTGAGGGTCAGTATCATCTATTATTATATGAAATGTTAATACTCAATGGTTAGTTACTGCGCTCATAACGTCTACTTGTATGATATTTATCCAAATTATTCTAGCAATCAAATTCACCTGACGAAATGGACTTTGTTAGATATGAGATAGCACACTCCTGATCCGTAAAACCTGACCCTGGTTGATGATACAGCCATCCTAGCTGTTGCAAAACTTTGGCGTGATTAGGACTTTCAACCAATACACGTTCGTATGCCTCTTTAGCTGCCGTATACTGTCACAAGGATGATTTAGTCATTAGAATATGTTAACAAGCGTTTCGTTAATAATCGCTGTCTCCGACTGACTAATACTTACGTTTTTCTGCATGTCATACACGTGTCCAATTTGAAACCATATATCAACTTCAGTTAATGGGCGCGGGGGGTTGTGTAGGATGTATTTAAAGCACTAGAATCATGAATTATGATTAGTGTTCTGCCAACTCTAGTAAACCCATGCCGATAATACATAACCGATATAAACCTCAAGACTTTGCTCGTATTTCTGTTGCTGTTTGTAGATGATACCCAATCTGAAGTATATTTCATTAGCCTTTTCAAATTTCGGCTCCATTCTCATAACTTGCGAGAATGCTTCTTCTGCGTGTTCGAGTGAACCATAGCGATCATATAGAATACCAATTCCGTACCAGAGTTTAGGCTCCTGATTGATAAATAAATATGAGATCGATATAATATATTGACATTATCAGAACATGTTAATAATATTAATATTACCTTTGGACTAGGTAAATAGTAAAGAGCTTGTTGATAAGCACTATAGGCCTTTTGTAGATCATCCATCATTAAATAACAGTGACCTGCCAATATAATATATCTATTAGTAACTGAACACAAGATCAAATCCAACTTCTTACATCGGTACATACCTAATGCACCCCAGATTTCACCATTATTCTGTTCGATAGACAATATCCTTTGAAAATATTCGACCGCTCTTGGAAATTGCTCTCTATGCCTACACAATGCTGCAATAGATGATAGAGCAGGGATAGAGTATGTATTATGTCGAATCGCTGCTTCATACGCTTGCATAGCTCTATCATAGTCTGACATCATTTCCGCCACTTGACCTGATAAAGAAGGAAATAAAGTATTAGTTGTAGTGATGATACTAACGAAGATGGATGAATTGACTTTGTCAGGTCTGTTATCTTTGCCATTTGTCACGTGTACAATGCATTCACGAATGTATTTCGTACTAATTAGACTATGACGATCCCCATTGTTTTACTTAGGATCGGCAATCGAGAAGGGGAGCGGTTTATGAGAAAAGATATCGAAGAACATAAGTTGACGGGTTACGAATTATAACATGAGGATAGCACGAGTAGAGAAGGATTGTAAACAAGGGTAGTGAAGGTGAACAAAGAACACAGTAGACAAAGGGAGAGATGAGTTGTAGTAGTGTATGCAGTTGCATATACGTTCCCTTTGTGCGTATGTGTGCCTTTCGCTCTTGAGTAGAAGCTTCCCTTCGATTAACCCGTTAAAAGGTGTAACACGTATAAGGAATGTCACATATATCGTGCTCCAGTTCCTTTGCAGGTTGTGGTAATGGTTCCAAATAACTATATTACATGACAGTATATTAATACATTTACCCAGTGTAAGCCATGCTTGCTCGTTGACTTGGGCTAATTTCGTTATAGAAGACTGTTGGCCGCTCGACGACATTACTGCATCGACTGAAGTAAAGTAGTTGTTTGAGTACTCAGGTTGGTTGTAAAAGTGGAAACGAATATAGATTAACGACAGGCGTCTATATACCTGGCTTGGGATTTGTCTCGCTACGCCAGTAGGCTGTGTCAACACAGAGTGCGATGAGCGTCAGTTAAACAAAAAGCGTTCAAGAGAATATTGTGGGGGAAGAGAGTACCTTGGGTGTGATGTGTGGGACTGGTACTACTTCTTAGTCTATATTTCTTTCACACTTGACACGAAGTGTGTTTTTCTCTTGTCTGGGAGTATAGAAATAGAATGAGGAGGTTGGGGGATGGAATGGGGGGGTGATGGTGAAAAAAAGTAAACTTTGAGAGTGTGTGATGGGCATAAACAAAAAGGAGTCACACACAGAATGGTCCAGGCTTGATATGGGAAAGCGCGAGAACTTCTTAGTCTGCGCATAAATGTTTGTGGCGATCGTTAGCTTTTATGGCTAGTATAAATCCGATCTGCCGAACAATCAATCAGTAGACAGGAAGGATATGAATAAGCGATAATAGAGTAAGCATATAATAGTGCAATAAGAACACATGATAAACATAGAGATTACAAGAACAAAGAGAAGGAACAAGAAGTGTGCAATGTATTGGACACAATATAATGTGATACATGTGTATATTTTTAAAGTATGGTGCAGTATTATAATGTATTATAAATATACTATACTGTGTATATTACATCATTTTGCATTGTAGATTGTATATTAATTATTTATATGCGATAGACTGATAATTGTAATACTGCAAATAAACAGAATAAACTGAACCAATTGATACACCTAATCTGCAGATATAAAGAATACACTGTGTTCATTTCGACCGATTCCGCTTGCGTTATACAGGTTATCCTTGATAAACAGAATGCTATTCACAATAAACATTAAATAAATGAAATATCAAATACAATTAAATGAACCTTAATTCGCTTAATAAGTTATTCACTAGCCATTACTGCTACGAATCATATTCCATACATATAATGATGCTTCATACTCGTGCATTTACTATCTATTATTTACACTTGTTTACATCTACGACAAACATAGCATTTCTCCACACTCGACACTCTCACATGATTCCAAATGGCCACGCGAGATGGCAAATGCAATAAACAGCATTTCATTTGTCATCCACCCCCCGTCATCTCAATATATCACAACTCCGCATCCCTTCTCCCATATTTAACTATCCTACCACCCCTTCCACCCCGAGCCCCATTCCTTGTTCTAACACACCATATCAAAAATGTTTAGACCAACCACAGACTTGCAACGAAGATCTCGGAGATGCTGATATGTTTGGTGTATGGGTTCACATAAATATAGCGTCCCAACTAGAGAAAAGGAGTTTGAATCATTGGATAAAAGTAAATTCCGAAACAATGTCTTTCGGGAATGTGACGTATACATTGCGTCATCGGGGTGCATGCATTAACTTGAACCCGATCGATAATTGGTCAAAGTTCCGCTCAACTAATAACTTGCCCAATGAAAGCTGTTTGACAGGCCAAAGGATAACTCGTTACACACGTGCCAGGTAATGCTGGTCACTCACTATATTGCCAGGTATGCGTTAACGCAATAAAATGCCGCAATAGTAAGCAATCTCTTTTTCGTTCACACACTTTACATATTAACAACGTGGCTTGAGGGGAAAAACAGAACTGCAACCTGGAAATAAGCAAATTCCCTGACTAATCCATACACGCTATGCATTGGCTAAAGAGTGAGAACCGAAAAGATCAACTAACCAGGTTAGCTTTTTCGAGTTACGCTGAACTAATTTCGAACTCTTGACAAAGTGCACGTAAAGAAGTTCTTTTAACATACTCGTCAAATAACAGATCAAGTGATATAGCTGATCATATGCAAGAGTTAGCAGTTGGTAGTTGCTCATCCTGTTGAACCCTGCTTTGCCCCTTATTGGCCTCAGATTCCAATAAAGTTTCTAATTCTAAGATGCTTTTTCAATCGGTTGTTTGATTGGTTTCATGGCAACTATTCAATCATTTTATAAGTCAATAATTAATCAGTAATGCGAGAAAATTGCACAATCAGTCCAAGAGTTATATATTCTATTAATTTTAACTTTGAATACTTTCATTAGCACTTTGTAATCGGTTTTCTAATCCTGCTTTTTCTCTTCAAGCCGTTTATTCTGAACCGTAAAGTGATTCTTTTCGGCGGCTTGTTCTAACTCCTTTTCAATTTGTCAGACGCTTATAAGATAGATAAATAATTATAAATTCAGTTTATCCTCTGATTCATACTCTAGAAACGAGCAATAAGCTCAACGGGTGGTGAAATTATTCTTTCAGACATCCAAGATAGCTCCTTCCAAAAGAAAACGAAAACGAGGCTTCTACTAATGCTGTCTTAGAAACCATTCAAATTTTACATAATGGTAGACAGTCCATTCGCTTCAAGATTAAGAGACTTAAGATAGAAAGTGAATGGCTTCTTCAATGCAAACCAATTTAGGAATAATTTATTTTAATAATTTACTTTGTTCATAAAATTTTTTACATATTAGTCACGTGGCTTTCGATAAGTCGTAATATTAAGACTAAGACGGTGACTTATCGAATTCACTCGGTTTGATCCAAAAGGAAAGTTTATAATCTTTGGCAAAGATTAATTAATTCTCCTTAATAACAGACATTGGTTACTTAAACGCTTTTGATTGTGAGTTGCTGAAGTAGATAGAGCATCAGCACTTGAATAAGAAGGCTTAATTCCTTCTTTAACCTTTTCCTTCAACTCTTTGGTTTTTAGGCATGATTTTTAAAGGCAATTGGGTTGGTTGACAAATAAAGCAAAGGTTAGAGTTCGTAAAAGTGTTTCTTTCCTCTGTTTTTAATCTGTCCGTTTTTCGCATCAAGTACAGACTCTTTTTTCTATGTAAATTCTCCATACGCCCTCCAGTCCCAAGGGGGGTGCATTTAGGGAGAGCATAAGACGTTGGTCTATCTATGACCTGTCTTTTTGTGACCAATAATCATCGTTTCCACCTACTGACACATTCTCGATTACCAAAAATGTTCCCCTGCAAATCGAAGGGAAGTATTCTTTCCCACAGACTCTCATCTTATATAGTACGTATTATGCAGCATAGACATAAAATCAACATGTAGATTGAGAATATTCGCTCTAGCTCATTGTAAGATAAAGAACTATGGCACATTTTTCACAACACAAGAAAGAATTACTGTTTAACTTGTTCTTTCTTACTCTCGCTCTATACTTGCGTTGGATCGGTGTACAAGTTATACTTGCTTGGGCACTGTTCTGTTTAGTCAGTTTTCGCTTTGTAAAATTGCAAGCAGACTACTGTAATTCTATAATTAATGGATCAGCGGGTGACAAGACTATTTCTCCAACGGGAAAGAAATCTATGGTACAAGAGATCGCGTATACGTGTCAGATGATTATCTCGCGCTCACAAATTGAGAAACCCACGATAGACAAACGAATGCGAAAGTCCAGGACACTGTCGAAGGAAACCGAAAGCTTGAGATTGATTCGCAAACGTCGTGACTCCTTTCCGCCTATATTAAAACGTTCATGCGCTCAACGTCAATCAAAACGCCGCGATTCCAACTCCTCAAAGATCAGCCTAACATCAAAGCCTGTAACACAGGTCTTAACAGAATCGTTCCAAAAACCTTCTCCGACACGACGTCTATCCAATCCTTATCTACCAAAGCATGACGCTGAGGTATTCAGATCGTTTGCAAACTGTGTCAAGCCCATGCAGCGTCCTGCAGCCGAGCAGAGTCAGCCAATATCCCAGGGAAACGAAAATTTGATCAGTGCATTCCTTAGACTAGAACAGGCGGTTGGAGAGACTATTGGAGTTGAACATTTAAACGCTTATACAGAATCGAATGGCGACTCGAGTACTACTTGTGCTACTTACAGCGACTTGGATAGAAGTTTGAGACGGTTGGAGGAACTTTTCGAAGAGCTGTATGGGGTTTGTAAGTCATGATGGTCGATTGTAAATATTTTGTACATCTGAATGGTTTACTCGTTTGCCTGGGACGAACGTTTTTACTTTGCAAACATTTTTATTGTTTGGTATGAATCTGTTATTCTTTACTTGTTACTCGGTATCTCCTATAGAGCAAAATAAACCCTTGGTTTTTTCTCGGCGACATATTGATGATTGATTAATAGCGCCAATAAGGTTTGCAATGCTTTCTTGGGTCGCATTGAACTAAGTGTACGATTGATATTTTATTGAATCAACTACGATCAACTTAGAGCTGCCAGACCAAAAGAACATGGAGTCCTACGTCTCAACTTGCTTTGTAAACTTGCGTTATCCTGTTGTTAACCCAGGAGGAATTTGTAAATCAGGACTGCTGCCGCTGCGCTGACATTTAAGGAGTCAACGTGCAACAATCCTCGTTCACCTAGTGACGGGATATAAACCATCTCTTGACACACATTGCGAATGAACGGTCGTAATCCCTTTCCTAGGAAATAGATACATTCTTCAGTAGACGAGCGTTTCTAAGGGTCCAACATCAGCACACTGACTAATAATATCATTAATAGCCGTTACTGTGAATCATTGGTGATACTATACCTTCACCACCGAGAACTAGAATTGATGGTTGCAATTGTACAGGTGGAGACAGGTCAACTATTGATGTCGCATCAACATTTTCGGGAGATACCGATCCGAATACCTTCCACCCATTACGAGATGATGTCTGTTATATAGGCATTATATTAACAGTTGTCGATGCCACGAAAATAAAATCCAGCCAACGAATAATACCTCCAGAAATCTATCCATTCTATCGGTATCATAAATGTCCATAACTTCAAGAACTCCTGCACTGGCTTTCGATGCGAAGCCTGAAAGAGGCGCACTGAACAGTTGTTAATTTAGTTCATTTTGTTCTCTAAGAGCTGACGAACAGGGGGACGAGATCTTTGAGTGTATCACCTCTCCGTGGTGCACATGACGAACCCATCGACTCCCATAAAATATGCCGTCCTTCCAAACGATAAAGGACATTGTTACAATTCTCTTCACGGATAGATAATGGTCATCACTTTGCTTCGATCAAGCCAAATACCTCATAATAGCACCAAGGTTCTAACCCAATGTTTGTAATTAATACTCTATAGCTATACAAAATATCAAGCCTCATCATCAATCCCATGCTTACTTACCTGCGGATCAACAATTTGATCCAAAGCAATCCAGAGAGGAAATCTCCGAGTTGACAGCCGCATTCCTATCGAATTATTGCCGGGCGAAAGTATTCTATACCCAGTTCTCCCTAGTTTATCCAGTGTAGTTATACGAATTGGTTTGATCCGTGATGCTTCCAGAACAAAGCCTTGGTGTGGTCTGTCCTCGGTGAGTTTGCTTAGTTCATAGGGGCTCTTGCGAATTGTCGGGATAGAGTGCTTCTCAGCGAGAAAGAAAATGCGATCCGTGGCTATATGAAATTTGATGAGAACTGTGAACGGAAGAAAACAGTGCTTTGGTAGTTTGCAATTTTCACCTGGATCGTCTCTTTTTCGAGATAGCGTAGAATCTTTGTAGTATAATGCGTACATCGTTCGCCGAGACTGTTCAATAGCTGGCAAGACTACATTTAGACCGTAGAGGAGGTCAATCTCCTCGGGTTTATTCTTTTCACCTTTTTGTAAAAAACGTTCTTGGGAAAGATTACCAATATTGATAAGCATGAATTGATGAATAATTACAAGTAGCTTTCAAAATGATACCTTCATCTTTGTCAAAAGACTCGTACCAATTCTGCCGTTTTCTGACATAACGTCTTGCGAATATATAAGACAGTTTTGTGAAATGAGGGCTGACACGAAGTTTTGAGAATGTCAGTTGACTGACCAAAGTAAATAACATTTTCTTCGTGGTGGTTTGGATGATTATGTGATGTATTTATAAATCAGAGGAGATAATGTAAAAAAAAACGATATCAGTAATATCGAAGGAAAAGATGTTATAAGAAAACAATAATGTTAAAAGCATCAGCAGAACGAGAAAAAAAAGTTCAGATCGGAACGAGATCATGACAGACAATTGTATAGACATAGTTTTAATTACACGGCGCGTGCTATATTTATAAATGAATCTCATGTGATACTGTACGTGACTTCTGTAATTGTTATGGAGAATTGACTTAACGAAACTCTCGGGTATAATAGGTTATACTTCTTTACACACGAGATACCTGACGCGAATGTCAAAAAAAGGAGTTGAAGACTACTTTCTGTGAAATTCAATATGTCTGCTGCCGAAGCCAAGCGCTTCATATGCACACTAAAGAGGTGTTCGATTTTGAAGTAATCTTGCCTGTAGTCACCGTTCAAATGAATAAAGATGGGAACGGCGATTCATCAGTGCAAGTGTCTTTACAGTTTTGTCAGCCAACTGTGGGATTATTCAAATACGTGAATGCGTAACTTTGCATAAGCGGACTGGTTAAATGTCTTCAACCTTTTTCTTATTCGATCATTTTTCTCTAAAGTCAGCATGATAAATTGTTGGCCTTTTAAAACAACCAAACAATATCCAAAATTGGTATAATGCCCGAAGTTATAGAAATACCGTCTCTAGCACTATTGAAGTGATGTGATTTTAAACTCAAAAATCAAATATTTCATAAAACTTAATCCCCATTTAAAGCATTACCCAAATCACGGTTATGATATGCAGTTAGAGCTTTATTTTGGGCTGTCACTGACATCTCAGCATTGTCAGCATAAGAATGTTTTACGCACGATTATTATGTCGAATTCCGCTATAGCAGATAAGGACTAAAATACCATGTTTTTAGAAGCGCAACAGCAACCTTCTAGTCCATTAAAAAACCTCCAAGATCTGTCTTAAGCCCCCACATTCATCAAAAGACGGGAGACACCAGAGCAGCAAACCCAATGTAGAAGCTATTGAAAGGCAGAGTGATGCTGACACACTCACCCTCCAGTCCCATATCATAACACTTAAGAATAGCATTATATTCTTACAATTCAAATGAGATGCCAATTGGTAGCAGGGCGTTGATTTCATTTTAGTCAATTTTCGCATTTTGCTGAGGAAGTGGTGTCTTAAAGACGAGGCTATCTCACAGAATATCGCGACGAGCCTCTGCAAGAATCGTAAACACATGGATTAAACGGTAAAGTAGGTCTTTGACTGGTTATAATCACCTGCCTAGCCAGGGTACGACTCATTTAGATTTCTGATGTTTTGCAGAAGGGGTCTTTTTCTAAAAAAGGGAAAAAATAACGTGTCGCACGCGTTTATCATTACATATTCCGATTTATTATTTTTATGGTTCGGTCACGAATTAGTAATCATGTATTGCATAATAGGTTATTTATTTAACAAGTATAATAATATAGTACTATAATCAGCGAAAAGCAATAATAACACTTCAAATTTCTATCAAGGGTTCCGACGAGAACTATCTAAAAAAGTTATAGAATTACTGGTAGATAATATTAATATTACTGAATTAGCATGACATCTAATTTGTGCATTCTATCAAGAAACTATATCAAATATACATACTTCTGGGTTTGGTCATGAGGAACTGAGTTCGTTCCATGCAAAATGGAATTTTACTCTCGCCCATAATTCGGTGAGTTGTGAGTACGATTGCATTGAGCCTAAGAGTGTGAAGATAAATGCAGGATTATAAAATAAACTTCAGTCCAGATGCAATCATGTTAATTATTTTTTGCACAACCAAATGAGCCAGTTTCGTCCGCATTGTAGATGCAACCGTAGTCTTCTTCAGTAGAGCACTAGCATCGTTCTCCTTACATATACCAAGCTTTCGATGCTTGAACTTTTCTAGAGCTAATTAATGGCTTCAAGATTTTGACGTGAGAAATTGTCCCCGCTGATGCAACTTATTAATCCAGATTCCATCGTTATCGATTTTTAACATTATGATTCTCGAATAAGCTTGTCATTGTCAGATTCCCCTCAATCACGTGGTAAAATCTGTAATTTGCTATTACTATTACTATTACTATTACTATTACTATCTGAGGCCATCTTAATTCGACAGTAAGGGGAAGAAATTTGCTTCGAAAATGATAATCTGTAATTTAGGGAAATCGTGACCGCAAAATCAGGTATAATCGATATTACGAGAATTAGAGTGCTTCTCAAATTGTCGAAAATGTCAATAGAATGACATAATAATTTAACGAGTTGATCATTAAAGCACGAATTGTGTAACATTCTTATAGGCTATCACTTGAAGTTCACGGCGGGTTGTTTCTCTAAGAGTTTAGTGCCGCTTTTTAGAGTACGCCTGCAGGAAGACGACGGTAGTGAAACAGCTCTGCCGCGGGTAAGCGCCAATAAAGAAACAATTTGTCCTAACCACTCAACCCTAAGACACCTTTACGAGAATGGTATCCACTAGTCTTTCACTTGACGCTTTTCAGCATCCAGTCTACGTACATCAGACTCTCCCTAAACCCCTTCCAATCAAAACCTACCTCCTTCTCTGAAACTAATAGGAACACGCTAAATATGACGCAATGGAAGTGGATGCTTCACTATTAAACGATTCGGTCGACTCGAGCAACTGTGACCTTACATTTGATGGATTCACTTTTACTTTCGCAGTCTCACCAGAACTGCGCCTCCCTCCCTTACCCCCACAAATGGCGACTGATTTAGTGGAGCTATCCCGTAGGAGAGTTGCTTTGGAAGCGTCTAATCGTCGACAGAGGATAGCTAAAAGACGATTTTGTCGTGATAGTGATGATCCCTTGGCACAAAAGAGGAGTATGGGTGGAACGAGTTTAGGAGGACGCAGGGGGTTCGGAAAGGATAGATCCAAGTATTTGAGATGGATGTCATTAGAGTCGTTTCCAAATGAGATTTTAATCCACATATGCGAGTTCTGTGATACCCTAGAAGTGATTGGGCGTGTTAACAGATTCTTCTACAAGTTAGTACGTAACAAATTCGTTCTGGCTCGGTGGGGGATACGTCAGTTGGGCCATGCGCAAGCCCTTCGTGTGACTACATCTTACATGTGGCGAGATAGAGATGACCACACAGGAGGGCTCGAACTTGTTAAATATATGATTAATAATGGAGCTGACATTTTGTGTGGGGACGATGGAATGTGGATGTTAAAGTTATTGGAGCTAGGCAAGTACCAGCTATTAGAGTCGGTCTTTATGCATTACAAAGACATTTTCTTCCCTGGGGAACAGAAGAAAAACGAGGGTGATAAACAAGACGACGAGAATGGCGACGCACACACAGTTGACATAGATGATATTGACGATCTTGACGAAGAGGACGAGTCAGAAACGGAAACAGATGGAATTAAGAAATTTCTTCAAGAGTTGGCGCGTCGTGCCGTGTTCAAGGGTAATGAAGCTGCTGCCATTGTCTGTCTTTTAGTTGATGGCGGATACAAATCAGATAAGACTCTTTCAAAGTTCATCTCTTTGAATAATAAGAGTGTAATTAATTGTATCCTAAGGAACAGGAAAGCAAGAATTAGTCGTGAAGAGTGGAAACTCGCATGTAATTTCTTTAGAACTTATTCTAGCCGCAACGGCGATTTAGATATGATTCGATTATTCATATACCATCGAGTATTTACCGTAGACGAACACGGGCGAGTGCCCGAGTATCCGACATTGCTCGAGGAGGCTATTCGATACCAGCATATTCACGTTGTGGATTTTCTCATACAGCATGGAATAACAAGTATAGAACATCCATTTGCTACGTTTAAGAGGTTGTTCAGAGCACCACCCAAGAATGGATACCATATGCTCTACCATTTACGGTTAAAAGGGTTGATCTCAGTGAAGCCGCTTCCTACAAATTACGCTTTAAACAATTGTACAGAACGTGTGGAATGGATAGCAGATAGACTGCGCGATTACCCACATATGGGAAGTTTACTGCGTTTTCTCTTACAACAGGGTGGTACGTGTATGACCTGCAGCTGGGTCAATGAACGCCAAGATTCCATATTTAGTGAAACGGCGGGTATAATGGTGCGTATCGTGACTTCTGCTTATGAAGCAGACATGTTGAAATGGGATCCTGTTACTCGTGATTCAGGAGAGGGGAGAAATGTAGTCAAAGGGTTGGTATATGTGATGAGCTAGTCGAGACATTGAATGGGATAATGGAATATTTATTTTACGTTTAGTTGCTGCTAATTGAGTTCTGTAATTGTCGTTGACGTTTTCCTGTTACATCTGTACCGAAATTGGTCTTGATGCGTGCATGTGATATATTTGATCTAATTTCTAGTTTTTTAAATATATTTCAGAGCTTCTCTCTGTTTGCTATTTTGAACCGTTCGCGTTCTAATGTATTACGAAAGGCGAATATTAAAATAGAAATTCAAATAATATTTGTAATCAATTATATATTATTTGATATTCTCTATGCTCGACATCACGAGGGCTTTTGGTTGAGCACAACACAATGATCATAATGACATAGATTATGCAGCGATCAAGCCTCAACCTTTTTTTTTTCGAGAATTGCAGTGCGATCGCGAAAAGTCATTCTATTCGTGCCTAAAACGTCTCGGATAATTATAGTCCCACTATATTAAATGGTACATAAATTATACACCTGTCAAACGTAATGATGATTTTTTGCTGACTCATTAGTAGAACATTACGAAACATCTCTCATTGTTGTACTGTTCAAAGCTCATTGATTGTATTTTTCGAAAGACCAATAATATACTTAAACGCATCATTGTTATAAAGTTGCAGCCCGATAAAAGTGTTAGTACAGTCCCCGGCGAAAGTATAACGCGTAATTTTTTATTTTATTTTATTTTTTTTAAAAAAAAAAAAGAAGAGCCAAATAGTATGATTACAACTTTATTATAATGTTCCCAGCAGTATTAATAAACCTAATTTTCTGTGCTATCATTTTTAACACAATGGGATTGTAATACAATTTACCCGTTTTACCAACAATGGATGTCCTAAATTGGGTACTTGGATTATCGCCATATGGTTTGTAATATGAAAACATAATTTGCGGAGCGCGTGATAACATCTACCAAAAACCGAGTAGTTCTTTTACCGAGTTGGTGCAAAACAGCATTGATCACAGAAATTGCAGGTCAGTAAGAATAGAAAAAGTAAGTCGCTTTGTAGTTAAAAATATTGTTCATCAATGAATCGTTAATATTCGATTTCTCGTTGAGACATGCTGAACGTTACCGTTTACGAGTTTTTTTTAAAAAAAAAAATAAAATCTTATGTTACGTCAAAATCAAACAAGTGCTATCTACTATTGATGAAAAATAATGTTGAAAATGAGCAACTGTTATAACCACAGGCTGATAATTGTTTTATTACGCGTATTAGCATGTATTTCTTGTGCAGCAATTCGAAACAGTAACCTGGTTAAACTAATTTGTTTTCAGACAGATCACATAGCTCCATAGTGCAAACTCGCTGAGTAAAATCTCCACTCTGCTCACGAAGTCTGTACACGTACAAAGTTATCGAAAATCTGCTTTGGTGTTGGTGAGAGATTGATTGTTTTTTTTTCCCTCTCAACTCATTATTGTTTACATCAGAGTGTCATTTCATAAGCGTTATTGTTGACTCTACGAACACAATCAATTGCCGATTGCCTCGAAATACGACAGCACGGCATAGAAATATTGGTCGAGAAGTAAACGACGTTTTATGATATCCTTGTCTTCTATGTTGCCATTTTTCTCCTATCTGTTTGATTAAATTGCCAATTCTATCATTGTTTGAGACACTCTGCTGAGACGTTGCCTCCGTAAAATATAATCAAACCTTGGCCTTCACAAGATGCTGAGCGTTGGGTTCACTTTCCGATGATATTGATGCATCAAGCAGCAGATTAACATATGCTTTCTCTTCTCTTTATTTATGTGGGGGAGTTTTGCATTCCCTGCATATGTTAAACAGTTTGAAATCTAACTAAATAAAGATATGATCACCAGAAATAAAAAAGTACGATTTTCTGGTGTGGGTGAAAAAGTTTATATTCGACGTAGGCAATGATTACCCCACACTTTTCAATTACCCAAGATGATAACTTTGTCGTAATTACAATACATGCTCCTTACGTTAGAGTTAGTACATCTGTTTGAATTGAGCATGACGAAAAGTAAACATATTACTCAATACCATTACTATTCATTTGTTTACAGGCACAAGACGTAGAACTCGATGTTGACGGATCACAATTCAGGTTTTATCTAAAGCCATATTACTTACGGTAAGGGGACAACCCGTATCAACGATTTAGAACAAAACCTTTTACTTACCCGAACTCACTTTTAAACAGTCTGCAACTTCCTGGAAATGTCATCGAAGATACTCGCGCTTCAGCACTCTACGATGTAGCATCGGGGAATATGACAGTCAAACTTCCTAAAGAAACGCCTGGAGAATATTTTCCAGATCTTGATCTCTTGACAAAATTATTGGCTCGCAGTGTTGCTAGCTCGAATGGTGGACATCTAATAGAAGTTGTTGGCGAGAATAATGATGCCTTAACGGATGCAGAGATTGAAGAAGGTAAACCGTCAACCGTTTTATTCTCGTTAATTTGACTGTATATTTCAACTTTATTCTATTTTCATACAGCTATCGAATATTCTTGGGAGCTTCCACAGAAGGTTGCCGATGCTCCAGAAATACTCCTGAACGCGCAATATGGATTCAGTGGATCGTATTCAGGATACTTTACTCACGTGCAAGAAACATGTAATGAAATTAACGAAGTAATAGATCCCGAGACGTCAACGCCTTTGTCAAGGCGGCAGAATAGAATACAAGCAGAAGATTTGAAGTTTGATGAAGATCATTATATGTAAATATTCTACTATAAACCATTCGTTCTTATTTAATTACTGCATTAACACGTTTCTTATAAGCGCAGATCTGTTAAACAATGAACCGATATTAAACCTTCTAAAATATAAAACTCATTGGTGGAAAACATTAAAGAGATTACAAAAAAATGATAAGGATGGTATGTATAAACAGATTCCTTTTATCCATAGGCTTCTTGTCATAAATATATCTCGTGCAATACAGTGCCAAAAGAATCGGATAGTGTAATCAACGAAAATGAGAAATTACATAGTGTGAAAGACCCCGAGCTGGAATTCACATCACGTGAGCGTGAAATGATGCTTAGGCTGCCTAACAAAGAATGTAAGTCGATAAGAAAAAATTACTCTTACATTGGAACCGATCGCATCAGATGAGTAACCCCCATTCTTAATATTTTTTTAGATCTTCTAAATGACCCGAAAGCGATTTACTTGGGATTAGTAGATCTTCTATTCGCATACAGCTATAACCATAGATTTACTGAAGGAGAGAATACCATAGAGTCAGCTTGGACTATAGGCAAAATTAGTCCCACAATATCGTCGTTAGAGGTAGGTATACAAGGCATGGGGAAAATGCTTGCGGACATTATCGGTAAAATTTTCACATAATTTAACAGCAAATCACAAAACGTGTAAATACAGCAATTTTCAACGTTAAGGGAGACTGTAATTGCTCTTTTTCGTCGTTCCTTGTCATATCCACTCTATCGAAGTTTTATACTTTGCGAAAAAGTATTGCAAGATGTCTATGTGCTATTGAAATTGGGAAGACGTGCAATTATAAAAGTACTTTTGGACATCAAGGATACATTCGATAATCATGACGTTTATTATATCTATTCCAAGGTTTGGCTGGATGACTACTGTGTTTGGTGTATGAAGGCCAGGTATGTGTATACGATCATTAGTTGACAACCAAAAGCCAATCAAATATTGAACAGCTGAAATGTATTTGTAGTGATAAACACATAAGATCTTTGGCACGTGAGTTGCATCATTTCAAAATTGAGAAGGCAGAGATTGGGTTTGAGTTGGAAAATCTCGAGCAATTATCTCAAGAGGCTGACATATAGTCGGTGCTTGCATGGTTGGGGGGGGGGTGCAGATTAGATCTTATTGGTAAACCATATTAATGTAAACACTATTTACTTGATGGAGAGGATTGATGTTGATTCGGGTAAGCCGAATTCGAGCTTGCATCTGACCATTACTGAGTACTCTAGTAGCGTTTTAATGTCAGTTTACGTGATGACGGCAAATTATCATAAACTTCACAGGCTATTCGTGTAAGCTTAATCCATTGTGGAGGTATTACAACACGCTTGGTTATAGATCAATCACCTTGTGTGAAATTAACGGACCCGGCCTATATATCAATTTCATCCATTATGTCAATTGGTGAAATAATTAATACAATACCATGTACATAATTTTTATTTTGAATTTGTTTATACTATTCGAGCGCCACAATCGGCATTCATATAACATAGATGTGAGTAAAACTCTATATAATATCTATAATTCATTATCCTTCGACGACCTGATATTGGAACGTGTGCATTCCAATAACAAATTCAATTACACAACTTGTCGGAATCTGGAATCGATGTGAGTATAGCTATTAAACCGTCACGTTAAATCAACCAAGACGTTGTCAATGCCTATTTGAATTTTCCAAACCTTGTAGCTTTATTGATCTGCGAATTCGCTTAGCATCTCCCACTCGCCAGCTAAATTCTCCTTCCAGAGCGTCACTGTGTTATCTCCGCAAGACACTGCTAAAATATTGCCCGATAGTGACCAACTGACACGCCAAACCACATCATTGAAACGATCTTCTCGCAAAGCCTTCTTTGTCCATTCTGAGTTCGGACTCTCTTGAGTCCAGATAAATACATGCTTATCCTATCAACAAGTATTAATCAGTATGGTGATCCAGTCTTTGCATATGAACTTTGGAATACACTAACCTGAGAACAACTAGCCAAATAGCTCTTCGGAAGACCAATATTGGGGGCCCACGCAACGTCGCGTATCCAATCTGTATGTCCTTCAAGGGTATCTTCTAATTTCCAACTATTTTCTTGTTCCCTTGAAAGAAGCGCCAAGAGAAAGATTAGAAACGTTAGGTATTACAATCTAAAAATGAAGGCCTTCTCTTGTAAATTATTCGATAACCAACCTCCAAACCCAAATTTTAATATGATTGTCACATCCCCCAGTTGCAATCCTCTTTAACGTGTTCGCGTTAGACGCTCCTCCAGTTGTTTGAACAAGTGAACCAGGTACTGTACATGGTGCCCATGAAACTGAAGTGGCTCCGATCTGATGAGCCTCAAAAGGAACATATTGCATCGTACCATCGTCTAATTGCCAAAAGTGAATATTGTTAAAAGGGGAAGAACACGGCACTAATGGGACAAGATGTCGGTAAAAAGAAATACCTTTGAAAGTAAGTACGGATACCTTTCCATCGGACGAAGCACAGGCAAGAATGGGACCAAACTCTTCAGGTGCCCAAGCAACTGAATTCACTGTAAGATTACTCAGTGATCAGTAACAATTGCCGCATATTCAATACTTTACTGATCAATTAGATAAAAGCTTCTTTTTGCAGGTGGGAAAATCATTACTATCTTTTTAAACTGTCAATATGTTTACCAGATGCAGTATGTACTTCATCATATTCCTTAATCTTTGTCCAACTTCCTTGCTGCTCTTTCCAAATTATAACTTTGCAATCGTATGAGCATGAAGCTAGTATGTTCCCAAATCGAGGGTGCCCCCAAGCAATTTGCCATACTGGTCCTTCGTGTCTAGAGTGAAATTCAGATCTATGCGTATCATGAAACCACGAAAAACGAAGAAGTGAAACTTTAACCATACCCCTTGAGAGTTTCGACAAGTCTTTTGGTTTCTCCATCGATTTCAAAAATTCTGATAGTTTTATCTGACGAACAAGTAGCTAAACGTTTACCATAATAGTCTAACTCAGCATCATGCTGAAATATCATGGTAGAGGGAGAATGGGTAATCAGTTCGCAGAATGTTTTAGTGGAAATCGGTTAATTCTTATAATTTGTTTACCCACAATCATATCCTCATGCTGTGTTTCGAGAGCGTCCGAGACCGACTATCATAAGGCAGTGTTAGGTGTAATCTGCTCAAAGACATGTTCTGAAACCAGAAGTAACTTTACATACCATTGTTTTGTGTATTGCTTTGGTTGAAAAAAATTCAGTTACGTGGCATGTAATTGATTGATATTTCTGTCGACAAGGGAGTAGCCATAACGCCACATATTTTCAGGGGGTCAAGCGCCACAATTAGCTATTTTTATTCGTTTCAGCAGCAAATCGAATAAATATAACAATAAACGTCCATTTGGCCTTAAACATCGTTATAATCGAACGACGATATAACGACGGTTGTAAAAAGCAACAGCGTACTTTCCAAATACCGTTTCGTTCAGATATAACTGTTTCCGATCGTTACAATTTCCGTCAAGTAAATTTACAGTGAGTAACACAAAATTTTACGAATTATACGTTAATTCATGCGTACTGGAAGTACTGATATCTCGACCTATCAAAGCGATCAAAGCCATCCTAACGATTTTAAAGGTTTTGTCTTCTAACTTTGATCGTTATAAATAAGCCCATATGCCAATGTCAAATGCTTTACTAATAAAATATGTTTAAACGCTTTGGAATATATATATGTTTAAAATTTCATAACATTTGGTTGAGAAATGATAGAGAAAATAAATTTTAATAAATTGGTTATTAAAATATTAGAATTTCCTTTACTATTACTTTAATTATTATAACTAGGCATGCTATCTATTCCTATAAGATTATGGTAAACACTGAAGTATCTGCCATAACTCTTCCTTGTTTCTTGGCAAAGATTTGTAAGTCTGAATCCTTCTTTCAAGTTCATTCCAGAGATGTTCAATTGGATTCATGTCAGGACTTTGTGCAGGCCAAGGAAGACTTACTGTATTATTTTTTTCCTTCCAACTTCTTACTACTCTTGCTGTATGTATGGGTGCATTGTCTTCTTGAAAAATTGCATTCTCTTTATTCTCAAGAGTATTTATATAATAATAAGGTATCAGGTGATGACTTAAAACAGATATATTAATATACAGTGTGTTAAGAAAAAAATGGTGGTGACGAAAAATTGTATATCTCAATGATTACAAATGTAAATTAAACAAATT
>CAJVPI010000645.1:0-24536 GCA_910592345.1 Paraglomus brasilianum
CCTGGAAAATTTAAGGAGTTATTATTATGTACGTTTAGGTAATACAACCGTTCGGATACTTATGTCCGCTACTGTAAACTTACCTGTCTACAAATCAGGCATTTGAGGCTCATTAACCCTGGTATTACCCAAAAATCACATCTCATCTGAGGTCAAGTGAATGAGTACCGATTGATCTTCGCGAGTTGTCTATCTCGTCTCACCGGAACATTAAGGTCCTGCAGTCAATGCTTAGTAATGAGATCATTGACTTGCTCAACTAGTTTCTATGTTGTCAACAAATATAAGTCTCTACTATTACCATCAATTGTTATCGTATAAATTCTTTGCTATAAATTTGTCTTGCACATTATTACAATGAGAGGACTTGCCAAAAGGCTTTGCAGTTTCGCCCCGATTATAAATATTTGTGATGATGCTTAGACGTCGTGAACTATGCAATGATTCAAATAGGACATTGAACTTGCTAGACGCGTGTTATTCCGCGATTAAAAGGTTCTAAAGCAAAATTAGCTTATTTCAAGAAAGCAAAATACAGAGATTATCACAACTATTGATGTGGTGTGAAAACAGTAGAAAATCAGAATTCTCAAAATTATCAGTAAAAATACAGTTACATAAGCGAATACGTAAAAGGCCCAATGCATTTTGGAAAGCAGTGCTATTCTTTGGTACGCATAGACAGGAAAGCCAGAGTAGTCATAGAATAAATTACTCTGTAGAAGCGGATCAAAAAATCACGTGTGCAAAGTTCTGCATGGAAAAGTTCGCATTTTCGCGCAGACAAAAGAGCGCAATGAAAAGACTGCTGAAATAGAATAAAATGAGATAATGATAAAAATTGCTTGCGCTCAAAGTTTGTGCTGACAAAATGGCGTCGGCAAGTTCACTCTCCCATTTAAGGTGTCCGACGCTTCCACTAAAGAGCCTCATGACTTTCGTACGCGCAGCGCCAAATTTGCCATTAACATCTGAGACAGATTGTTTCAACAGATTGTTTCATCAGATTCTTCCAAAACCTTCCATCTAATTATTTTTAGATCTTGGCATTTTATCCCTTTGTTCAGCTTATCTTGTGCTGCTCTCGGCGTACTGATTGTTCTCAATTGCTTAGCCATTCTTGATCATCTTCGCGCGTCGCTTTTCTGTGACAGTACAAAAAGCTAAAAATGAAATTTGGTAAAATTTTGTCACAGAAAAGGAAACTTCAAATTGAAATGTGCCCCTGCTCGCACAATTCTGCGATAGCCAACCGATTTTAGACGCTATCTCTTAAGAATTTGGGATAGTTAATATATATATAATAAACTAATTTCGATAGGTAAAATTGGCTAAGCTAATAAAATTCTGCTAATTACTATACATTATCATTTGATCAATTCCAACATTTCCAATTTCACTTCCCAGCCGTATTTCGATTTAACTACGTAATTTTGTGTCACCGTTTATTTTATTAAGAACCCGATTTAATTTGTTTACGTTTTTTAACTTCTCGTACAACACACTTTACTGGGCAAGGATGGCATTTCTAAGAAAACTTGTTCGACCTCGCTCTTTTCATTTTCCACTTTCACACCTCTTTCCTCGGTTCCTTTCAATTGCTTCAAACCCCCTCAAGATAGTTTCAACAGGGTCATTCACTGAGTTAAGAGAGAGTGGTGGTTATTATCGAGATAAGACTCACTTCATCACTAAAATAGAAGATCTTGAAGCTCGTGCCATACTCTCCCTACGTCCTCGTTCGTTTCGGAAAAACACTATTCCTCTCTACTTTGTCCTCCTATTATGACGTAAAAAACAGAGAACGATTCAAACAACTTTTCGGGGATTTATACATAGGCAAAAACCCTACAAAATTAGCATCCTCATTCCTCGTTCTGAAACTCAATTTTGCTGGACTTCGTACCAATTCAACATTCGAAATCTTTGAGGGGAATTTTCACACAATTTTGAATGTGGAAATATCAAAATTTATGAATCAATATCAACAAGAGTTGGGACGCCATTTTCAAGTTATTGACGAAAATACAGATGCTTTGGGGAATTTCGGAAGGTTACTGAATGCTGTAATACTGAGTGGTCACAAGGTACTTTTCTCTTGCTCAGTTATCATCTTTATTAAATAAAGAAAGTACAAAACTAATATTCTTTCGCGTCTTTAGCTCTATGTTTGCATCGATGAATATGATGGTGGTATGAATGAAGCCCTCAAAAACGAAACACTCCTCCAAGTTATCACCAATCATCACAAAAACGAAGGTGACTCAGCTAAAAGCAAGATCGAAAAAATTGAGAGTTCATTCAAACAATTCTACAGTCGTTTGAAGTATGCTTGTGATGAAGGCATAGCTCATGTTTTCCAAACTGGGGTGACTCCCGTTGCTATGGCCGAATTCACCTCAGGTTTTAATATTTCGAAAGATCTAGCATTAAGAGAAGAATTTTGGGATTTGTATGGGTTCAAGAAGTCGGAAATTGAACTTCTCTTAGACAATTCTCTTGGTTTGCCATCAGATGTTAAGGGGGAGATAATGGAATGGTTAAAGGAGGAAAATGATGGGTATTTTTTTAACTCTGATCAAACTGAAGGTATTTTTAACCCTGCTCGTGTCTTATACTGTATTGAGATGTTGATGGGGAAAAAAAAGAAACTTATAGACGATGATTATATCAATTACTGTAAATAAGGTTTTGAATTAGCCTTTTTTTACGTAATTTTTAGTAAAATAATAAACAAAAAAAAGATCAAACAACTATTTTAACCATGAGTGTGTGTACATAATCATCAAAAAATTAACGATTGCTTATGCTTTCTCATGTAACTAAAAAAAACAATCTTGTATTATAGCCAGTCAATATATGATTTGTACAAAAAATATGTAGTTTTCGAGACACAGTGTTATATATCGTAAAGCCGTATCATATAAATCCCCCTACCCCGTTTCTGATGTTACACGGAATACCAATCCCATTATCATAACGTTTTGATAAGACATATTAACAGCCTATTATCTAATATTAAATTCTCGTTGTTATTCTGACTGTTGTTACAAAATCTCAATTTACATGTAACTTTGTTTGTTATGTAATAATTATAATTAACATTCTCACTGTTACTATGATCGATGTTTAACAATTTTAAAACTTTCGTTCTTCATCTTTCATATAATTATGGCATTATAAACCATTTGTAACTTTCGTTCTGCGTCATCCTTATTATATACCTCAACGACAAGTGACATTGAGAGAGGCAGCAAGAGCCCAAAGCGCAGTGGTCGACAGATACGGTGTGCTTGTAGAGGCGCATGCACTGATAGCCGATGTGGTCGTAGAAAAGCAAAAAAGAAGTGTGACAGTCGATGTCACAAAACTAGCGTTAATTGTACTTTTAATATTATTAGTTGATGTGAAAAAAGAGTTACATTATTCCGATTGAGATAAGAAAGTTTTTAGGGTCGTCCATCTCAATTTTGGGGTGATTTATACACGACATATAAATGTATAATAAAACACCGTTACATGAATAAAATGGTAACGTATCTGAAAATAATGATCGCTTTGTACGGAGTTGACAATGTAAATTTATTTCCTAAAGTTAAGCTCAATCAAGGAATCCAAACCTGTAACTGGACGCTTATGAGACCTTTGATTGGAGGAAATACATGGACACCAGGGTATTTACCTGATTCTATATCTTTACATAGTATCATACTAATCAATATATTTTGCTTCCAGGCTTCGGGTTACATACCTTCATTCCATTTGCACGAGAGTGGGCGTCGAATAGAGAAACATAAGCAATTGATGCAACTTCTCTATTGTCATTTATCACATTTTGCTTAACCAGAAGCTGTCGACATCGTAGGGCATCGATATTACAATATTCTGCCACTTCACGCATATGTTCTGCAGATTTTGTAGAATAACCTTGTTTCGCTATTTCGTAATAATCCCACATACAGTCTATTGACATGTCAAAACTTGAGTGAGCTTCCTTTTTGTGCTTCAGAACGTGGACATAGTTTTTCGAACATCAATTGGAACACATCCCGGTAATTTCAGGAAAGAAGAAATAAAGGACTCTTCTGGAGTTTTGCGTTCCTTTATTTAGTTGTACCTACGATTGAACGCTAAAGGTGCAAGGACTCTTCTGGACTAATCTTAATTTTTACTAAATCTTCCTCTTCATCTTCGCATACATATCCGAAGAACGCCCTATATTTCCAACGTAAAATCTGTTCGGTTGTACACATCCAATCAAGAATACGATGAAAGGCCAATCATAGTCCGAATCATTGAAACCTATCACAATATCGGGTGCCAACATAATGCAAGTGCCTTTATATTTGTTTGATTTCCACATACGACCGTGAGCTCGACAAGACAGATTTGTTTTAATGGTTTTGGATCATCCTTCCAGTGAATGGTCATGCAAATCATGAATACAGTATCTTCTGAATGCCATGGTCGGGGTAATTGACCTAACTCACGTTCTGTATGGGTATCTATATCCCGTGTTAATACTAGAGTCCGATCATGTATCATAGCTGAAGTTGGAAATAAATTGCTTATTGTTGATAAGTCTTTCACAGAATGAAAAGAGGAGAACTTTTATTATAACTGTAATTACTTACCCGAAAGAGAAATTCCATATTCGCGAGCAACTTTGCGATAATAAGTAACTACGATCATCTGATGCAGTTTCCAGGTTATGCTTTTGGATGATATTAAAAGCTATTTTTCTTTGAAAAGTATTTGTTGTAATGACACGAAGATATACCTTTTTTTCTGTATGGTATCCACGAATAGGAAACGCTTTTATGTGCTCTATTCTGATTTTACTTCCTTCTACGATTTTCCCTTACGTCTTTTTCATTAACGAGAATGTTTTTTATTTCGGCTTCAAATAGATAGATATCTTTATTATCATCAGAAATGTGGATGTCAAAGAAAACCTTAATACCTATAGTAGTTACTACTGCTTTCTGGCCATTGATAAGTGGGCCATATAAACGCAAAATATAATAAGGGGTTCCATTAATATATGGTATGTTTTCTCGGTTAGCTAAGGCTTGTTCAAGAATTGAAGTCGTCCATTCTCATTTTCTCTAACTACATCATTACGAGTTGGGATTCCTAGATAATCCTCACCTGAGTATTGGAAACGTTTGACCTGTCTTTTCATTTTCCGAAATCTGTGATTGAGGAAAAGCTTTGGCGCCCCGGTGGTAGAAGCCCCCGTTATTTTCTTCCTCTATCTCTGGATTGACACTTTGTGCCGGCATTGCCAGTGCAGGTGCGTAAGTGTTCTCACATTGCTCCAAGTTTTCGGGGATCGGTACAAGAGGCGCGGACGTGTTTTGCATCTGTCAAAGGCATAGTAGGTGTATCGGGTTCACTTTGGGTACTCATGGTGGCTAAGATATTTCGCAATATTATCCTAAAAAAAAGAGTTTAATTTGAAATTATTAACTAACTAGTTTTACCTAAGATAGTATTACTAACAAGTTTCAAAAAAAAAATAATAATCAGTAATGACGGGTATTTATCTTTGTCAGTATCTTTCCAATGAGGGGAAGGTTTGTGAGCAACCCTGCTATCGACAAGAAGGATGTGCTATTCATTGGAAGAGGCGTCAACGCGTTCCCTGTTTAGAATGTGGTAAACCGACTGCTTCTAAGTATAGCTTATGTAATTTGCATGCGGATAAATGCCATGTTAAAGCCCACTATCACCGAAAAAAGTAACCCAGAGTGGACTTGAGGTAAAAGAGATCTGAGTGGTCTATAGCAGAGCTAGTGACAAAGACGCATATTTTGGCATAGCATGAAGTGTCGGATACATTTATAAAAATTTGTCATTTCATAGTGACGAAAAAATTTATAGTGACAACTTTAACTAGCCATTTTTCATTTTTAGAAAGCTGGAGTTCTAGCTAGATAAGTGTCACCATGTCACTATTTGTCTTTATGAAAAATCGAACTTCTTCTTTTTTATCTATAGGCATATATCGTATATATAGGTATCATGGAAAAGTGTTTTTTTTTCTAGAAGTTTTATTTGCATAGTGACAATAGTGACAAATATAAGAAACTAATCATGAAATAAATGAAATAACCAAAAAAATATCAAAGGGTTGAGGTAATTCGATATACTTTGATATATCATGTCTGTGAAATCGATTGATAGCATTTCCAGATAACATTTATGATATGTGCTGTATATTGATTAAGACGTAGCATTAATCGATAGCAATTATGTGACACATACAGTATGTACATGTATATAGCGTACCTAGACAGCATATACCCGATAACATGTTTGCAATATTCCCGATAGCATATATTCTTACTATTTGCCTTCGCAAATGACGCGCAAATCGCACTCGCAATAAGGCCAACCCGTTCGTAGGGACATGGCATACATAAATTTTGGCTTCGGGGTGTGATTAAAACCATGAATTCGCTTCATCCCAGCAGGACATGACACATAAGTTCTTAGGCTCGAAAATAGCTAAATTCGTGGATTTGCCCCACCCCAGCACATACTGATTCATATATGACCCAACAACGAAAATCAACCAGGATTATTATCCCGATATATATGACCTAATAACAGAAATTGGTTATGATACCAAACCAGCTCACAACACTGACGATGGTGTCACATTTCTATCGTCGCTGATGACGGTGTTCCCCAAATGCCAGCCTTCTACCATATCCAAAGTTACGAAACTGAATAACGTTTGGGGAAGCCAACCTACCATAGTATTGAGAAAGATAATACACGATCAAGAGATTTCTTTGCAATGTTTTGTTGTTCTAACACGCTATATATACAAGTCATAATTATCTTTGAGTCCAAACGTGGAGCGTATAAGTGTTTCTTGAGTTCTTCACATTGTTCTGCAAAGAGAGGTAATCTTTAATAAAAAAAAGAGAGGATTAATCCAAATTGACATGGGTGTCTATGATGCAAAAGGTCATCGTATTGATCTTGACCATTTCTCTTTTCCATGATTTCAAAATCCTCAAAGTCAAGGATGAGAGAATGAAGAAGATTGGCATCAACGATATCAATTCTTGCTTGGGAAAAACAGCAAAAACCATTCCTTTACTTATACTTTTCAAGCTGGTAAAACACGTCTTTATCCTACGTGTATTTACCTGATTTTAGCTCCAATTTCCAGTATATTTTACCAGTAATTACATGATCTGAAAGATAGAACGTAAGTAAATTTTCATCCTTTAAAAGCAATGAGTGAAATATATAATCATCATCAATTCTACGCGCTATAAAACCAAGCCATGACGCGAAAGTATTCCCGGAAAAATTGCAGATTCTTAGCTTCTAATATTTTCAGAAAGATAATATAAACAAGTTCAGTTGGCTTCTTAAGACATAACACACTCGCGATTGCCCTAATAAAGGATCTTACCTTACACGTATTCAAACTTTCTCCATACTGACAGCCGAGTTTTCCAGTTGCTAGCGTACAAACGACCAATATACGGTTTAATGCTTGAAGTTTCTTTACAAGATTTCAACGATCTTTAGCAAGTACTTCAATGGATACACTACATCAACGCCACCTCATAGATAAAGCACGAAATGGTTTTTGACGTTTCCGGGCTGTCAATTATGAAACGCGATTTGACTATTTACAATACGAAAGGTAGGTAAGATGCAACATTCCGAGTTTTGGGGCTGAAGACATGTTGGCCGAATAAATATTATAATAAGGTCCAATTTAGTGGTTGTTATAATCAGTCATACCAGTAATGGTTCTCGTTTGCCACCCTTTAATGTACATTCGAAGGGTTTGCCTCGTCTTGCGCTTGTAGCAAAAGTCCCTGACGTCGATGATATTGTCTGGATGAGAGAACATCGAATGATTGGTTCTTGTCACTTTAAACATGTTGCTGTTCCCGAACTCTAGATTAAGGAAAGACGCGACTAAAGGTGCAGAAATGAAAACCTAATGAAAAGTTAAAAGATGTGTTCTCGGGATGAGGCTGACTGCCAATGGGAAGTGAATTCCTCCCGTCTGCGCGTCCATGGCATCAGATGCTATTGCTACTGCCAATGGGTGGCGACGTCTCTGTGATAAGGGTAGGTATTTAAGACAAAATAAAGTCATTCCCCAATAGTAATAGGCGGGACATGTTCCAAGATGGTCTTCAATATGCTTGTCTGCCTATGAGCAACAATGTCGTTGGCATCATGTTCCTTTCTATTTAATGTTTGGGTTATAAGGTGTGCAGCCTTCTTCAATGTTCTATGGAACGGATCAAAAATATCTGTCAGGCAATAAGCAAGCATTCTATATCAAGGGTTAGTTCTTGCCATGGGCAGATGTTCACGAGCACACAATCCTTTAATCCTTGCCTCTTTCTTGAAAAGGTCAGTTTATCCAATAAATCATCATAATGATCCCTGCTTGTCTACACGTTCTTAGGTTGGAAAATTCCGTAGCTTTGTTATGGTTGTGCCAGTATTGCATCTTCCCCATTCCTTGCTCTGTCAAATTTACAAATTGTACATAATAATAAAAATGTATATTAATCTTTATAATGATTACTGGCAATTGATTTTGGAAATAGGCTGTGGGAATGAATACTCAGCTGAACGGAACAGGATATCTTAATGCGGTGGATGGCACACCCATAAACTTCTGAACAAGAAAACTTGCGATAGTAAGAAATGTCTTAACAGCCTCCTCACATGCTTTGTGTTCTTTGTTTTCTCGATGCACGTAGTACCTTTCTCAATATATTCTTTACTGGCATTCCAGTAACCTAATTTAAATTACAAAGTTTTTTCTGATGATCGGGGAGCATGAGATCTTCTTCATCTAGATATCTTTTATGCCAGTACATCTTGTTTAACTAATTAAGCTTTCCAATTTGAGATTTCATTCACTGCACAAGCCATTTGAATTCCCTTTGTCCGCGTTTCAAGCTTGGCGTCTGATCTTCGCTATACATTTCAAAAAAACTATATCGCGTATATTTTTAAGGTTCATTTCGGCGTCTAATTTCAAAAAAAAAAATTTTTTTCTTCCCGATAATTATCCGACATCGAACGCATATAGAGACTGTTTACTTGCAACTTTCTAAAACTCGAACCATTTTAATCAATCATATCTGAAACCGATAATCCGCAGCAAGGACTTTCAGTCAGACATTTTTTGTTTCGGTCTTGGATGTCCTCACACACACTCACACACACAATACAGGATATGTATGTGCTCAATTTGTCCGATAAATGGACAGGGTGCGTTGGCTTCACGTACTACCAGCATGTGATAATCTACTCCTAAAATTCTACCTAGAAGGTGACCATGAGAAAATGCACAATTCGCCGCGCCTCATGTCAGGCGCAATTAGCACGAACAATGGGTGTATATTATGGCCGGCAATGGTAGCAGATTGACACCAATCTGACAGCTGCCAATTCACAATATTAGTTTATGTAAAGATATTGGGCAATGGTATAACAAGTGAGCATTCGTTGTATACTGTTAGGATACAAGCGTCTTGGGTAAATAAACATGCTGTGCTCCGTACCCACACACCCCTTCCCCCACTTTGTTTCTGCTAACTATAGTTTCTCTGCTTACACAACCGCTCAAACCAGTTTATGCGTATAAACGGGCATTGCTATACTTTTTTTTTGATAAGTTACACATACAGTTTTGGTTGGTTACTACTTACCAGTTCTTACACCCCCAGTCTGTAACACAGAACTGGTACCCTGCCTTTGATCACCAATATACATAACTGCACATAACTTAATGAATGCGAGTGTAGGGAACCTCCCCAAGATTCTGCAAAAAAATCACCCCAGATGAGCCGTGAGAGCCTACAGGTCATATGCACAAATTTACAAAAATGGGTTTGGTATATTGAGTCACTAGATATTTATAGAACTACATTGACAATATAAAATTTGAATAATTTCTATATTGGTATTCAATCATTTTGGCAAACCTTTCCTTGTCATGTTATGATTTATTATTATTTTCACATTCAAGTAAATACTTTCGGTCTGCTCGTTACGCTTTGACATTGATTGTCATTTAAATGCAAGAAAATTAATTAATAATTTATTATAACCTATTATGTTAAAATGGCATTGTAGTGTCTCATAATCACATTGTCTTGACTGTAGAGTTCGAAAGTCTTTTAGTGCCTTCTGTCAGATATTCATATTTAGTTTATACGACTATTTCAATAGTCTTGTTATTTAATTGTATTCACAAGTGCTGTAAGCATGAAAAAAAAACCCAACATATGCGACTTGGCCTATTATTGATCTAGAATGCCTTGCAAGTAGGACATATTGTATGAACCATCATTGTAGACAATATCTGAATTTCTATTTGTGACAAAATGAAGTTTCGCCTTTTTGCATGTGGCGTACGAATACTGTGGTGTGTGTGTATTAATTACTTTGTGCACGGCATAAAAAAAAATCTATAGTCTTAATACGATCGTATGTATCTATTATCTATATATCGCTTGATTACTTATCTTCCTCTTTTGGCTTTAAAGGGGTGATGGTACTTAACAATTTGTTTGTTTTTGTTTGTTTGCTGTGGGGGTGGCCTTTTCTCCAGTGGTCTGATTTCTTGATGCAGAGAGTTGCATCTTTTTTCAAAAACTTACCGTTCTTCCTGTGCTGCCTTTTCTCCTTTTTTGATACTGGGAAATATAATTTCCGAGATCGTTTCTGAAATCTCGGGTGTAGGCTGGGGAGGAGGTGGAGGGGGGAGACTTTGGATAGTTGATTTCTGAATAATGATATCATTGTGTGGGCAATGTTTCTTAATTTGAACCAGTCATATCAACCAAATCTCATTGGCTACAATTAGAAATCGGGAATCTCGGCCATTTTCGTTCCAACCAGGAGGAAAACGCCTATTACATAAATATTCAAACAAAGAATCCCTCCACCCCCGAGTTTCCATAACAATTTTTTAAAGCATTCTAAATTTGTACTTGCTTGTGCGGATCAGCATGTATTGTTAGTCAAACCAATAGCTTTAGCCTTAAAAGTTCGATCATTCGATTATTGCCCATCACACGCAATATCATCGGGCGTTATCGGCTGTTTGTTTGCGGCTTGTGCTGAATTGACTGAAATAAGTGATCGCATACAAAGACATTAACCACTTTCGGTTTCTATACAATATGTGTCTCAATGTAATTGTCTTTTTCCGGCATGTATGCGTCGTATTTACAAAAGATGCACGCCAAACTACGCGCGATGTTGATACGATATAATCACACATTCGGTAGTACTGTCTACTGTATACAGTACTTGGGATTTTCACGTGATAACTTTAATAACAAACTAAGTTTTATTAGTATTAGAGTTTAACGTTAAGATTATTCGGAGATTTATATACCGAAGTCGTATAGCAATAATTACTCGTAGTATTATATAATACTTGTTATATTAAATTCAACCATATATTGCCCGGTTACGACGATCATTCGGATCAATATGCCGTCATCGATAACGTGGGTGGTTTGTTTTCAACAAGATGGTCTGAGCTCAAAATTATCAAATATACATGCATCTCCATCAAGGAATGTTTACGCTAATGACAAAGATCGGAGACGTTTGTGGCAGATCCCATTCGATATACAATAGAATCGATTAATTCGGCAATAAAAATTACCAACTAGCAATAAACTATAATAACTCGTCGTATTTAATGCATATACATCTTAGTTCTTAATCTTGCCTTTATATATTTAATTTTTAATTATGGCTTTTTACTTTTGTTTCCGATACCTGACACATGGTTACACAACTACAATGCTATATGTACTTGGTATACGATCATTATAGAGCATTAAAAAGAAATTCGAAAAATATGTACGATTTAAAACAACGATAGATAGGAAAGGGAATTAATGGATTTTTACGTGGTAATCACGAAAAGGTTATATAGATCATATTGTATATATCACATAAGGTGGATTCAATCATAGGAAGAAAAAAATTTTTTTTTTTTGATTGTCGAAATTGCGTATAAGACACTCGATTGAAGGGAAGATCACAAAAACGTAACCGCTATTATGCTAAATATATAGAAGAAACAATGTATAATAACTAAATATTTACAAGCAAAAAAGAACAGTAAAATAAGGAAATTTCTCTGTGGCAATTTTTCATAGATTTCGTAACTTTTTGTCGTCCAAGAGAGAGCTTGAGGGAAAAACCATATATGTCTAAATTGAGTGCGTATAAAAAAATGGTTACATAACAATTATAGTCAATGCGGCATAGCAAATATGATATCTTACCGTAAAAAGAAGAGGAACTAACAGATTTGACATTTGATCATAATATATTCCATAATCTCATTCTCTCCCATCGATACAATAAACACATATCAAAACACATTAAGCTTCATTACTAAACACCTGCATCAGCATCCCCTTTCATTGAAAATACGCATTCACCCAACAACAGCATTGCTTCCATTCCCTGCAACAACAGGTGCGGAATTTCTACCTGGCCAAAAAGAAACACCCATGCTAGTGTGTACATCGGGATGACTTCTAGTTCGAAGCAATTCACACAAGTCATCCATCATCACTCTCTCAGCCGGATCATCTTCGCTGACAGTAGAACGCGACTGTGCGTTATTCACACAGCTATTGAACGGTCGTCGTGAATCGGACGTTGGCGAAGTAGGATATGAGCGGTAATCATTTCGATTAAGCTCGAAATGATTATTAGAACTTGTGGGACTGGTAGACGCGTTGGATGCGTTGGTGGGAGATGTACTAGAATTTGTGGTCGCTGCTGTCGAAGAAGGACGTGCAGAGTCAGCGTGACTGTTTATAGACAGCCGAGGATGAGATGGTGGTGATTGATATGCAGATGTTGTACGCTCATTATAGAATGCACTCTTGCGTTTCCTCATCCAAGGATCTTCTCCTAATCCGTTTAGATCATCTTCACTAGACCCGTTCGGAGTGAACGGACTGTTAATGTTGGAGCTACTGTTGCTACTGCTTTCCCCTCTACTTTTATCATCATCTGCTTCGCCCTTCAATTTAGCAACTTCTGCTTTGAGTGCTGTTATGATAGACTTCATTTCTTCCTTTTCTTTTTCGGCTTGTTCAAGACGACGTCTGAATGAGTCTAGTTCCTTTGCTTTGACTTCGAGATCTTTGATATATCTGTCCTTGCGTTGACGGAAGGCACGTTGAGCAGCACGGTTCTGAGCCGCGCGTTTCGTAGTAGCAAGTATGCGGCATCCTGGTCGAGATTGGGCTGTGAGCAGAGCAGAAGGAAGGTCTTGGGGAACTTGAGATGAGCTCTGGTTTGTGTTTTAAAAGAAGTGGCGTGATTAGTATTATAGTAGGATGTATGTTAATTGATATCACAAAGATGATACTTTTATAACGAATTGCTCCAACCATTATCATATAAACGTACGATTGAAGAAGCTAAGCCCATCGGCTGTGGTGTGTGATGAGACATTGATTTTATCTTCTCATCGGCATGCAGACTCATCGGCACTATATTTCCCATAATTGTAATGTGATATCGGATACGAATTTAATATGCGACAATTCAGCCCATTGTGCATCGGATATTAGGTAAGCGAAGGGAGTATGGATATCGTGTTGAGAAATGATGCGAATGATGATTTGATTGATATATTGGGGGAGGGAGGGGGGGAAGGGATAAAGGGTTTAGTCAGTTAACGCTAATAGGTAGGAAATATGATTTGTACATTGGCAAACGAAATACAACCACGTAAGCTGCATGCTGTTTTTCATATCCTATGAACACGTCTCTTTCGTAAACCTCGTTTTATATATAACCTTCTATCTCCATTAATCGAAATAAAAAATTTTTTTGCATTCAATCTTCATTCTCACTATCTCTTTCTATCATTAGTTGTATAATAATTATAAAAAAAATATATAATAGAATTTGTTGTTTTGTATGTATAAAAATGGTCAAAGCGTTGAGTGTGTTACTTTATTACAAGGAGATTGGGAATGGTTTGTGGGGTGGGGAAGCAAATAAAAGGAAGGTAATTGAATAAATAAAATAGGGGGCAATGCATGTGGGAAAATATCGATTATAGGTAATATATTATTACAGCTGTCGTGATAATTAATGACAGTGACAATAGTGACGATAGTGATTATGTACATACAATGACGAAGAAGGAAAGTCCAATGGCTTGTTGCGGACTATCACTAAAATCTAATCTTTCACACATCTCACATATCTGAAACTCTATCTATTTTTCACTTACATGATGCATTGGGAGAAGAATTGTGAAATCCGTTATTGAATGGCATAATTCCAGCATGGCCTGATCCTGCATTTCCAAATCCTAAACTCTGCTGCATTCGCTTATCACCAAGACCTGCCCAGGCAGGATTCTGTGGCTGTTGCAGCTGCGTTCCTATACTGCCATTGATACCGTGACTTGCTGCCTGACTGCTGCCCTGTGTTTGTTGTAATAAAACTTGCGAGTGGTGAGAAGTGCTATCATTGAGAGAAGGGGGGATACCCAGATAATATTGATTTGGGGGAGGGGGAGGAGGAGGATGGGTAGGTGTCGAAGCTACATATGACGTGTTCATTTGGGGCCGGTAAATCGCGTTTTGATGAAGTGAAGGAGCATGAGCATATACGGTGTTGAAGGGAGGTGTGGTCATTGTTGGTTATTGGGAATAGGGAGTGTAAAAATGGGAGTTGGAGAGTTGGTGTAGTGCAGACGTCTGAAAGAAGGTTCAATAATGTTACTTAGTGGTAGAGAGAGATGAGTTGTTTTTATGTTTAATCCCTTGATGAGTTGCAACCAAAGCGTGAGTTAATATAACAAAAAATTTTTATTGTAAAAAACGATTGTCTATTATATTATAAAGTTTATGTATAAATAATTATTATACCGAAATATAAATAAAGGAACTAAGGTTTTTTTCCCGTGAAATTTGTTGGTCAATGCATAAACTCCCCATTCTATTCTGTATTGCAGTTTATTTATTTATATCACTATTACAGTATATTTATATTGATACGGGCGTTTATAGTTTAAACTGCAATACCATAGGTGCCCCAGTCCTTTTTTTTTTCTTTTTTTTTTTTTTTTGCATATGTTAATAACCTAAAATAATTATAATAATGGTTGACAATGTCAGGTGGCAATCTTTAGCCAATCTTGTATCGTTATGCAAATGACTGGCAGAGAGAGGATAAGAGAAAAAAGCGTAATAGTGAGAAAGAAAGAGTAAGAAAGAGCAAGAGTTATAAAGAACGAGCGAGCTAAAGAGAGAATTGAAAAATTTTTTTATTAATATATATGTGTGACATGAATTTGTATGTCGCACCAGTCTGTTTTAATCTCAATCAATTGAGGACTTAATTTTTTTGACTCCAATTCATTTACATAACAACAATTGTAGTCGGCATCACATGCAATCTAATCTCAACTTTAAGTCAACAAAAGAATAAGCCACGTTATATTAAATTCATAAAAAACGACCGATTATGTGATGATTACTCCGCACTTTAGTTCAAAGTCCGCCGGCTTAGAACATCATTTTTATATGGCCCAAGTCCCGTATGTGATACAACGATCAATAATACCAACTTTTTATTTATAATATTAATATAATAGTAACAAACAAACCACGAAATCTTTCGCAACCCTCCCAGTAATGGGCTCTCCGCTTGCCACTTGTGTTGACGCAAACATGCTGTGAAACAAGCGGTCCATCACATCCTCTTATTATTCAAAAGTGGGGTAGTGGTCCGTGAAGACATATAAACAGATCATATACGGTTGGTTGGATAATGGTATATCGTCATAACTATTGAGCATATTCGTTAATATCCGATCTTTATTTATTAGCATAGCTTATTTATTAACGTCAATCGTCAGTGCGCTCTATCACGTCACTGCGTTCTATTCACGTCACGTGGAACATCTTCCTAGTCGGTTTACTAAAAAGTACTGCATTCTCACTATATCCTCTCATCATACTACTAACGTCATTTTCGAATTCGAAATAATATGCCCGCTCGAGCCTTCATACTATTCCTTATTGTTTCAGCGCCCTTCACATATTGCATATACGTTACAATCGACAATTGCATATGCGTCTAAGCTGAAACACTAATTATGATCTCACATGACATCAGCATTTTTTTGCTTTACAAATACATCGGATGACATTCGGAGACAATGCAAGCGTTTCGCATATCATACTCGCACCCTATACTGCTTTTCTCGCAAGCCCCAATTAGCCCGTCTATTTGTCTTTCATAACATATAGAGGTGTCAAATATCTCGAAATTATCCATATTTCGTCACATTATGTTAGAAACCGTCCTCGAATTAACCTCAACTTGCTCATTCGCTTATCTCGTCTCTGTTCACATCACATCAGTCTTCTCGTTCACGTTTCATCCAGTTAGCTCGACGCCTCACTACTACTTATTGTCCTCACCATTTAATTCGTCCTCATTCTCCTGCACCCGTTCAATGAGATCTATGAAATCAAAGTTAAGTTCACCAAATCCTGAATTTTCAAATGTTTGTCTAGTAATTGCGGCAATGCCCTTGGAGATCTGTCAGATGAGGATGGATTAGGTCATATTATATGCTGTGGTATATTATGTAATTTACTAGAGAAAAGGGATGGAGGAAGTTTATCGGAAATATGTTGGAAATACAATAGTGCCTGGCTACTTTATAGCTGTATGATAGAATATAATATTGAAAGGTAAATACATACTGATAAAGATAACGCATATCTACCATTCCTGTTCACGCCTTATTTCTTGCTTGAATTTATCATCTGCACACATCTCGTGCTTCACCTGTTCTCACATACTGTCTGTCCCCTTAATGCTTTTATACATTTAATTATTTCCTCGAGAACAATAACGATACTCTCTGTAATGACAAAGTTATCATTCAATATTTTTGCTATTGAGCGAATAAATTGATATTGTTCTTGATTGGGTGCCTGTTTATTTACCCTTAAGTAATCAATGTTCCGCAACTACTCTCCTTGCATCATCCAACCTTCTCGATTTAGTCGACACAAAGTCAATAAACGTTTCGTATTCTAAACGCATTGTACAGTTGGTACATATATCATATCCAATAAACTGTCTACCGCTTAAATGGCGACCCCAAAACGGAAGAATGTTCACCGAAAACTATTAGCTATCGGTAGCTTATCTCTGGAATCATATGGGATATGCAACATAGAATGGGTAAAGTTCAAATTGCACATGGGGAGGCAGGAAGAAGAAATCAATTCGCAAAGATGGAAGGGCAAGGCAAACTGACTGTGTTGTAGGTACGTATGAAGGATGGTTGAGTAAATGGAGCAAGGGAACCTTGACAATTTAAAAACAATGTATAAATTACGTCATTCTCTCAACGTACACATGTGACAAATCCACATCTAAAACGCGTCGTCACAAAAGTCTTCATCGACAGATAACGTATATACAAACCTTTGAGTATGTTCACACGAGGTATGTTGCTCTCGGTCAAACAACACAGAGTCCGACTAAATTACTTGTCTAGTTTCACATTGGATCTTGTATTTTGCAGCAGGAATAAACGTACCTGATAAATACCAGGAAAGGGCATTGGCAAGACGAAGGGGTGCAGGGTAGGTAGATCCGAAAGATGCTGTGGTCAATTGTTAGCGCATAGACTCTACGAAAGCCTTATGATCAAAGATAACCGAGCATAGCTCATATCTACCAGCCTTATTACCACGCTAACCTCACTTTTTCGCTCCCATTTCAGCTCTCACCAAACCCAGGCACGCAACTTTCAAATAACCGTGTCCAAAGACTCCAACTCGGTAGATTCTCATGCAATACACGAAAATCAATCCTCATACGAAGACTTCCAACCAATCTCGACAAAATCCAACAGTCACATAAATAGTAATAATGATAGAAACGTTGAAAATGGTAAAAATAATAAATCGTTGTTTCTCCGAGTATCCGACACCTCAAGTCATAGCCCGATTATCGAAGATATCCTCAAATCTTCTAATTTTCCGGTTACCAGATCTGATAGCAAAGCAGCAGGTAAGATCTAGACCCTTCTCGCTTGATTATCGATCTACTAATAATGCACCGTATACAAATCAAACTATTAACGCGCTTCATTCTTCCATTGATCTATTCAATATTCTATCATTCTCCATTAGGCACACAAAAAAACTACCAGCTTTCTTATTCCCGTCGCGATTTAACTGTCATAACACCACGGAATTGTATGTCATCTAACACCTCTACCCCAACAAAAGTATCCACGTATACCCCTACCTCCTCTTCAAAGCATGCTTATAAGAGCGCGGGGCATAAGAGAGTTATCGCAAGCAATAGCTCGGAAGACGGACATATTGCTCAGTCGACGGAAAGTTCGCGGAAAGACATTGGGAAAGGTAGAGGGAGAGGCAAAAGTAGAGGAAAGAGTAGTGGGGGAAAGAGTAGTGGTGGAAAGGATAACAGAAGAAGTCGGGGTAAAGTGACTAAGCCGAGAGGAAGGGGAAATGGGGCCAGTACGAAAAAGGGAAGAACAAAGAGCAAAGCAACGGAAAACAGAAATGGCAGGGTAAAGATAGAGTGTCATAAGATAAAACGGGCAGTTGTAAAGGGTGAGCAAGGAGATACAATACAAGAAAGCAGTTATGTTGCTTTGAATGAGGTTGATGTCATTGCTGATGAAATCAGAAAGAGTATTGAGGAATATCTGTAAGTTTCATAATTCGACGTCAAATGGAAGCACTGCATCATTGATCAATGTGATTATCTCTGTTCTATTAGTTCGTTCTCACTAGTCTACTCTTATTTAGAAATGACATCGATAGTGATCGATTAAGAAGGGATATTAGCCTATATGAAAAAGAAGTGGAACTCCGTCTAATAGAACAGGTGACGCGCATACTTTACTTCACTCCTGATCAAACTTTTTTGTAATGTACTGAGACATACAATATCAAACACAAGACCGATTTATCAGACGACCGAGTAGAACTGAAAAATCGTCTTCGCAAAGCCAAATTGAGGAAAGCTGTTCTGCGCAAGGAGCTTTTAGCTCTGCAAAAAGAACGGGAGCAAGTACGTACGGAGCTTAGTAAACTCCGAGCTGAATATGAAGCTGAAGAGAAAGCGAGAAAGGTATGATCTTGACTTTGTGCAATCTTGGAGTTGAGAACGCTTGAGTGATTGGATTATGATAACGCGAAGACACAAGGTGTTGGTTATAAAAAAGAGAAAGCATTAGGCTAGTCTGTTCTTCAAGCTAATTATACGTGTTGTATTGTAAATTTTAGAAATTAGAACAAGTTCATAACTTTCTTACGGAATTGGAATTGCTTCGAGAATCTGTTGCTGCTGAGCAGAAAAATGCATTAGACTTGGAAAGTCTTCATGAGAAGGTAATTTCGTTTATTTTATTTTTTATGCAAGTTCAATTTTTCTTCACTCAACATTAATTCCTCACTCATCCTCTACTATATAAGGATGGCTTTGAAGCCCTTTTATCAACAATCACATCTCATTGCAGCAGCTTATCACTTTCACTTGTTCCTTCAGCATTAAATCGACATGCTGAGGGTAATCTTGCGGTTTTGAAGAGATTTAATAATTTTCTTGAAGCATGTGATAAGGTTATACGAGAGGGGGCTGCCATGGAGATGTGATAAAGAAAATTAGGTGCTATGGGTGTACTATGAAATTTGTTGACAAGACGTTAAACCGGTAAGTTTAATGTAGAACTTGAGGATGTCCATTGTACATAGTGTATTAATATTAATAAATACATAATGCTGGACCAGTATCCAATATTAGCTTTTGAATGCTGATTCAAGAGGATGGTTGTTATATTGACGGAATATGCTTTGGAGATTTTATCTTGTATACTATTACTTTTTTGTACGAGTCACATGTTAATAGATGAGGTAATTATATTATTATGTTTATTATGTGGGGCAGACTGTGACAAAACCAGACAAAGTGAACATTTGACTATGTGAGTTAAAAATTAACTACCGTATTCTCTAACTAACCGGATACCATTCTCGAAGAAATAAATATCATCAAGTAAAATATCCGGGGTATTATAAACAAATAATTTCATGCAAAATATCCCCTAATTTTATTTGTCAATATTAATAGCCATCTACCATATATTCTCATAATATATCATCCTCATAAATGTTTCCACCAATGTTACTAGTTATTATTATATCAAGCACGTTATTCACATTTCTTTCTCCTCCAACTCAGTTGTTAACTCGTCTTCTACACTACCAATCAGGCATACGTATAAATGCCCTACATCAAGGACCCGCTTGAGTCAGAGAAATACGGTAAGTGACGATGACGTTTTGGAAAGGTGGCACAGTGTGGCTCAGGCATAAATTTATTGACTATCTTGATCTTAATTGAAAATTTGCTAAAAATTATAACATGTTTAATACCGTATTAATGTAGGATTATCTCGATATAAAAATAAAACATATGAAACTAATTTACATCAAATCCACTATGGAACCAAAGAATTACAGCGCTATCAGAAGCATCCTAAAAAAGGAACAAGGTGAAATTATTGACTATCTTGATCTTTAACTTTATTTTAATCGAAATTGGCACAGATGTTTGCTTAAATTATAACATGTTTAATATTAATATAGGATTATCTCTATATAAAAATAAAACATATGAAACTAATTTACATCAAATCCACTATGGAACCAAAGAATTACAGCACAATCAGAAGCGTTTAAAAGAATTGCTCCATACGTTTTTAAAATCAATGATAACAAAAATATCTATAGATAAAGAAAAAAATTACTTAATGAAATTTATCAAGAAGAACGAAAAATAATAAACAATAAACGAGCATTAATATTAGAACTTCGAGAACAATAATCAAAGATCAGAAGATAGTCGAAACAATATACAGTGAACTCTCCCTAAGTGCACCCTCCATAAATGCACGGTATGGTTCAGTCCCAGCTTATATATTTTGCTCTCTGTAAATGCACACTCTCTCTAAATGCACACTTTTGGATTTTTTTTGCTAATTCTTTGATGGTTTCTTCTGAATTCGGTAAAGCTTTTTCTTGAGTTATAAGATTTACTACTTTTCCACGGCCACTTTTTTGAGCAGGAATCAATATGCTTACCTGCTCATCGCTGAATTTGAAACCAACTCGAAGGCGTCTTCGTGCTTGATCCCTCTTTCTATCATCCGCAAGTTCGTTAAGCAACTCAGAGGTATACCGACTGAGCTCGGATATGCTCACTTTGCTAGGTTATATACTATAAAAAATATTATTTCAAATAGCAAATAATTATCGGCGAGGTTCCAAAATTGGTTGACAAGTAAATAATTGCGGTGAAATTTTCTGCAATTATACTATTCTTAGCTTGAATAGAAAACCCTAATTATCATTTGCAACTAGAGTACGTTAATTTCCAGACACTAATAATTAAAAATATTGCCACAACGTAGGTTGGATCAATTAATCCGCGTATCTTATCGTGCTTATCTAAAATAGATTGAATTCGTGGCTTATAATAGCAAAGGCCCAAGCTCCCTCGCTGTTATCCCTGTTCCCATCGATAGCAGTTCGACCGGAGAGAAGTTTTGCGATTGGCATAACATCGTCTTTATTCCAAAGCGAAGGTGGTTATTTGAAAGCTATTTGTTACGGGCTCTAAAAGTAATTTCCCTGAAAGTATAGAGTGACAAGTTCATAAATATTTGGCGTTTTTCTTATATAGAGATAGTGCTTAGAGACGTAAAGCATACCTTGGAGCGGGTCATCGTTTTGTACTGCAGTCTGCGTCTTTATCCGCGGCAATACACCAGGCTTGGTATACCTCGTCGATTTCTTCCTGAATAGTTTTCTCTTTCCTATCTCTCTCAACCAGTCCACGGACGGTTTTTAGTTTGAACTAAATCAATACTACTTTTCCGTTACTGATTAAGTGAGCCGTTTTTTGGAGTGTCCGGTCTAATAATCAATTATTTCGACCTTTGTTTCTTTTTCATCGTTTCCTTTTACTCGATTTTATAATTCGAAAACGAACTAACAAAAAAAGTGTACATTAGGATATGAAAAGAGAAGAGCTGTCACATTTTTCTAGAAACACTAAGAGAACAAGATGATACGCGTAAAAGAAAAGAGGTTCGCTAGAAAGAAGTTTTTCGATTACGCGTAAGCCGTACAGGAAATACCGATTTTTTTTAATGTCACGTGATTATGGAATCTTATATTTTTACGTTGCGCAAATAGATACACAAAATTTTTTTCACTATTTCGATAAGCCGCGGCTCCAGCTATCTTAGCTGTTAGTTGGTTGTGTCTCGATGTCGGTTTCACGTAACAATTGATGTCGGTTTCACGTAACAATTTGTAAGATGTATACATTTAATATTAATTGGTGGTCCACATCCCGTACGATGATTAATTGTCCAATATAATTACTTACACATTGGCTACACAAATACTTATAATTGGCAATGTTATAACAATCATACAATCAAAGACATTAGATCATACGATTAAAGCACTAGACATGTCATTGGATCATGCGGTTAAAGTCATACGATTAAAGCACCAGACATGTCATTAGATCATACGATTAAAGCAGTAAACATATCGTTAGAATCATACGATAGACATGCATTAGAATCATACGATTAAAGCACTAAGCATGTCAATAGATCATACGATTAGATCATACGATTAAAGCACTAGACATATCATTAGATCATACGATTAAAGCAAATTCTCTAAGACTTGCGATGTAATTATATTAAAAGTACCGTAGAGCGCTGACTAAAGGACCCGGGGTACTTTACAAATCTTGTAATAGGGGGTACTATGGACAGAGTATTATGTATCCGTGTAAAGTACCCGGGGTACAAAATTATATTTCTGGTTTGCTAACAACAGTTCCAGCTGCACAATCAATCTATAACACACTATGACACTCATCTATTCTTGACCACTCTATGACAGGGATTAAAATATAGTTAGTGAATGCGAACTTGTCATTGGTTATTATAAGCCACGTGTGGTGGGGTACTTTACACGGGCGCTCTTCGGTAACGGTTTAAATGTATATTTTTGATCACGTGATTTACGACAACAAATAAAGGAAATGTGGGTTCAATCTTTACAATATGTTAATGAACGTGGAAAACACATTTTACCATAAATAGCCATTCTCTTGGAATATCGCTATATTTTTACCCATTCTTCGTCATTATAGACTGGATCGAGGTTTTGATCTCGTGCAAAGTCTATTATCCCTGCATCAGAACATCATTCTATCTCGGTATATCCTTGATAAGTCTCTATCTTTCTCAGTTATCGCCGTACATTTATCGGGGTCCTCACCATGATCGATGGCCATTCTCTTAAACGTTTTTCCCGCTTCTCACGGGTTATGTATCCTGAAAGTAGCGATATCTGTTGGGATGTATTTTCTGGCACGTAAGTTCCCTCGCTCTGCTCGTCGTTGCAAGTTTTGAAACGTCGTTTACAGATAAGATATTTTCTGGAAAAGCGCGTGTTACATTATTACTAGATTCGATTTCTCCTGCAGAACCGGATACATCGTATCTGGAATCAATCTCTAGTGAGCTATGATTATCGCTAGCTTCAATAATCTTAGCCGACTCTACAATATTTTGAAGGCTGGATAACAATTCGTTTATCATCATAATTAATTTATTACTATTATTATTCGTCAATAAAATTCAACCAACAGTATTGCTGGAATCTTCTGACCAATCATAGAGAAAGTTTATTATAATCAAAAAAGAATTACGACATCCGTTCATAGGCCGACCTGCTAACCGCATCGGTCCTCCTGTGGTTCTCTACCATAGTGTTTCTGGAACAAGTCAATACCGATATCTGATAACGTTGCAAAGGCCACCATGGACATAATAATAATCGATGCAGTGTAAGCATTTTATGAATCAGAAAAGGATTGCGTCAAGGCCATGAACAAGTCCCTTTCAGAAATCTTTGGATCCACTTAGCTTAATTTTTGATGGCATTAAGAAATTGAATAAATATAAAGGAGAAAAACCATTTGTGACAATGTTGGTGGGCAGAATAAAAATAATACCACGATTTGGTTTTATTTGTACCTGGTGATTTGTGACTATTTGGAGTAGCTGAAGATTGAAACTATGCATGTATAATTATTATTATATGATCGTTGCTTTAAAAATTAATTCTCCTTATTAAATTTGCAATGTCCAAAGCATGTTAAACAACAGCCAAAGAAATTGACACTTACTTTGGAAATCAGGTTTAAAATTTTCATTGTTATTGTTATTGACTTTAAAGGGAGAAGAGTCAGTATCAATGGTATTTCAAAAGTGGGAATTGATTTTCTTAGTACACAGGCAAACTCGATAAGTCGGTCATGCATGATGGACCGACTTATCGAGAGAACCGACTTATCGAGAGATT
>CAJVPI010000646.1:0-24490 GCA_910592345.1 Paraglomus brasilianum
ATGTCAAGATCAAAACAAATAATTATTTTGTGCAACCTTATATGAAATTGCAAGTCCCGTGAAATGTTCGGTGACTGTTCATCCTAAAAAGATTTTCGAAACTAGATAAGTCGATCATTTGTTTCATTTGGTTAGGCGACGACGCAATAAATCTGGCCATAAATAAAAAAGTCGTAAAATCAGGTCATAAATTAGGTGATAAATAAAATCAGGTCATAAATCAGGTCATGAAATCTGGCGATAAATAAAATTAGACCATAAAAATTAGGTAACATTAATATAATAAATTAGAATATAAATTATGCTTAGAAATAAATGTATATATAATTAAGCACTTAGATAAAGCGTAGAAGGGTCAAAACGTCAGACGTCACTAATTAACCAATAAAATTAAACACAATATTATCTATTGAAATGCTATACCTCCCACCTCAGATATATCCCCAAAAATCCTAGGTCCCAAAGTGGGGATATAAACGAGGTATGACTGTATCTAGTTAGAGCCAACATGCAAAACTTTCAGCCCCCCCCCCCACATAACATACCTAACAAGACTGGTTGCTTTTAATTATCTTGTAATTGTTGCAATTTTTTGTCACCACCAATTTTTTTTGCAACACACTGTATCTTCCCACTCCACCAAACACTTCCCAAAATCAGGAAGATCAGTGTTGTTGAGAAAAACTCTGATTACCATCAATCTTTCTTCCATATTTTACTGATCTTGCACATGATGTATATGGTATGTCCTTGATAATTCATTTCTCTAAAAATTATCCTTTGAGAATGTCTTCATAATTACTCCAAACCACTGTAAGCTGTTGGCCTCTCTAGATGATTGTGTTTCAACAAATGCTGTCAAAATCAGATACCCAACAGACCAGATATCCACACTCTTATTATAAAATCTCAGGTGCCCTTAATTATTAATATTAAAAGCAAATTCATTTAGAGCATGGCTCTCATAAGCCAATTGTTTGTGAAACACATGCATCATCAAAGTGTAGAGGTAAGCAGTCATTCTGATCTGCCAATCCGGTGAGCTAATGAGCCTGTTTGCCATTGAGATGCATTTTCCAAGTGAGATTGGTTTAAGTGAGATGTTACTATCGCTGAGTTGCTTGCTTTAGTATTATCACTGTTGTGAAGATGAGGAGGATGGGGAAAAGATGTATAAATAACGGCTGTGAAAGAAAGATCCATGTAGTATGTTTGCATCTTCAAATCGCATAGTTCCCGTATTTACGTAAATTATGCGAATTTGACAGGCTGGCTTCGTATTCATACTTTAAAAAAGAGTTGCGGGTTTCTGTCGTCAAAAGTGGGGAACCAGAAATGTTTGTAACGAATCTATGCTCGATGCATCGACGAGCATGGAAGTGCTAAAAAAGTCGGATCATTGGAGACGAATGACGGAAGAAGAGATGATAGAAGCATGGAGTAAGACCATATCAAAATCGCAGAGGAAGAAGACAATGAGTGGCGCATAGTGGTCGACAATTCGATGGGCAAGAGATATCTACCCAAATTATGACGCCTGCACTGACGACAGACCCGATTCCCCTGCGGAAGATACCCCGATGACGGTGTCTACAGTGATTAGAAAGAAGAAGAAACGAGAATAGAGGAAGTTGTAGGGAAAGAATTAGAGGCGCTTATATAGACTACAATAATTATAATATGGTCCTTGGATAACGTCGATAGAACACTTGGTTAGATCACGTGATGATCTTTGTTCAAAAAATTTCGGACTGATCTGCATTCTTTTTGATACTACCTATTACTATTGCTCTATGTCAGAGCCAGAATCTATATCAGAGCTAGAGTCTACGTCAGAGCCAGAACCACAGTCTATTTCAGTGTCAGAGCCAGAGTCTACTTCAGGGCTAGAGTCTATTTCAGAACTAGAGTCTATTTCAGGGCTAGAGTCTATTTCAGGGCTAGATATAGAGTCTATTTTAGAATTTATGTCAGAGTCAGAGTCAACTTCAGAGTCAGAGTCAACTTCAGAGTCAGAGTCAACTTCAGAACTAGAATCCAGTTCAGAATCTATGTCAGAATCTACTTCAGAGTCTATGCTAGAATCTATGTCCGAGTCAGACTTGATGTTAGAGCTAGAATCATCATCAGAATCAGAGACTGATACCGAATCAGAATCTATGTCAGAGACAGAGCCTATGCCAGTGCCAGAGTCTATTACTATGTCAGAACCAGAGTCTATGCCAGAGCCAGAGTCAGAGCCAGAGTCTATGCCAGAGCCAGAGTCTATGTCCGAGTCAGACTTGATGTTAGAGCTAGAATCATCATCAGAGTCCGAGACCGAATCAGAATCTATGTCAGAGCCAGAGTCTACACCAGAGGCAGAGCCAGAGTCTATACCAGAGGAAGAGACAGAGTCTATGCCAGAGCCAGAGTCTATGTCAGAGCCGGAGTCTATGTCAGAGCCGGAGTCTATGCCACAGCCGGAGTCTATGCCAGAACCAGAGTCTATGTCAGAGCCAGAGCCAGAGCCTATGTCAGAGTTGGAGTCAGACTCATCATTGGCATCAGAGTCCAATACTGGATCAGAGTCAAATAAACCTGCATCCGACAGTATTAACGGCAAAGATTCAGAATCCCGCAAGGACAAAGAACTAAAGAATGAAAGAAATTTAGAATCCAATAGTGAATCGGCTGAAGATTCAGGCACTGATGTATGTGTAGAAGAACAAATGCCATCGAGCAATAAAAAAAAGAAGAAAGCATCCCTAACACAGGTATTGATTGTATGAATATTATGATAGCTTTCGATTTTGTGTACAGTCCCGTGCTCATGCAATACTACATACGACATTCCCACCTAAACTCAAGTAGACAACAGATACAGACGTTCCGAATCCGATTCCACTCCTGGACAGACCAAAAGCCGCTAAACAATTTCGTAACTACTACATGACACAGTTGACCCAGGGATTTGGAGAAGATCTTGACAAAATTCGCAAGGTAGGAAAATAGTTTCAATAATACTTTATCTGATCTATACATTGATGTAAATCTAATGATTTGTAAATTTCTACCAGGAAGAAGGTTTCAATCAGAACAAACTAGAAGTCTTGATCTCATCTCTTGAATCAGGAATAGATATCTATTCGGATCTAGAGAAATCACTTACTCTTTCCTCTATGTTATCCGACTAATGAATTGCATGCATTCTTCGCTCATAATGACCAGAACGTCTCTCTACCCAAATCCATCGCTTGACTCCTTTCCATTAGTCTTTGCATCGTCACTATCCTCATTACTGCCTGTTTGCACCTTGTGAAATTTTGCTTGCAAAAACAATCTGTCCACACTCAATTGCTTTGCTTGGTTTGTAGTCTCACGCTGTATGAACTCAGCACTAATAGTTTTAAATCCCTCTGATTCAAATAAAGTTCTTAGGTACTCGATTGAAAAGAAATACGACATCGTGCCATCTTGTCGAATGTAAAGGTTTTCTTCGAGTTTATGATTTTTAGCATTCGAGAATTTCAACTGAGCTGCATCATAGATCCCATAGTCTCTGAAGCAGACAATAGAATTAGGTTTCATTACCTGGAAAAAAGAAAAAAGAAAAGCGATAATCGTTGAGAACGTTTTGTAGGAAAAGGAAGCATGGCGAGGATTAAAAAATTTCGAGATAAGTCAAAGTTGTTTACTTTTTTTATATTCCTGAGCGTATCGGCATGTTTCTCGGGTGGTATAGCTGAAAAGACAAAAACTGCAGATGCAAGATCAATCGTTTCCGGTTCAATATGTTGAACGAGATCGTCTTTGGTTAGGTCAACTACAAAAGCATGACATCTTGATTCGTCATATTGGGGATGCGACTAAAAATAACAGGAGATGAGTTAGGCAATACCCAAAACAGTTACATCATCTTGTAGAGATTACCTTGACAAATTCTATTGCTCGTTTAGAAAAGTCACATGCGTATATGAAAAGAGATGGATTAGCCTCGAGCACAGGAAAGATGAAATTGCCAACTCCGCAGCCTAGTTCCAAGACTTTCTAAAAAACAGTGAATGGGATAAATATGGCGACAAAGTATCATTATACCATGGTCGTCACTCCTTGGTTTGTTTTTTTCGCATCCTACCATGATTATTATTTCGAAACAAACCATCTATACCTTTTGTTTGGTGGTCTCATTTAGCTCGTCAAACTCCCTTCCGATCCAATGTCTATCCTTGAAAAATTTGGTAGTGTTTCTCTTGTAGAACAAGTCCCTAGTGTAAAATTTATTCAACAAACAGAGTATAGCGAAAACGTCCGATACCCAATAACTCAACTCACCAGTTTTTGGCAGCATCTATTCGATACTTATTCTGCCAAAATAATGGGATATTTTCGGTATCCTTGTCAAGAATAGATTTAGCTTTTTGCTCAAGATCAGAATTCATAGAAGAGTTTTGAATCCTTTTCACACTTCAATCGTTAGAAGATGACGTATAGTTGTGTTACGCCATTCAATAAGAGGATAATGATTATTTAAATATGAAAGGAACAGGAAGTAAAATTAGAGAATGAGAATGGGCGGACAAATTGAATGATCTTGGTGTACAAAACGATCTCGAGACATTAATATTGATGCTAATTATAGTGTAAATGTTTGGCAACTCTGTTTAACATCTTGGGAAAGATTGCCAAGCGAAAGTCCAATTGCCATGTTATAAACCAGATAAGTAAGTCATTTTTTACCACTAGCCATTGTATTCCGCAGTCGAAGTATATGTAAATTCGGTGTAGTTTTAAAGTCATTGTATAATTTGTAATTTGTCGAGTGGTTGCGAACCTCTTAATATTATATATTATATTGGGGAATTAACCCGTCTAGGATAAGTATTAATTATAATTAGTCATCGCTAATTAATAGTAATAGTAAACTTGGTCAGCATAGAACACTGCTTTTGAGTATAGATATAATACTTATCGTATTAGGTTAATGTTACACATACAATTTGAAAAACATAAGAGGGACGTGAGATGGACAACCGATAATGGCTTCATTAACTCCAATGCCTCAGCAACATGCCTCAAGGACGATGTGTTGTGCCAGTATTTCCGGGAGAGCAATGATATACTACGTTTAAATTAACTCCTATTTGAACCTTTCCTAGTTACTGGAAAGCTAATTCTCTTCCTCAGTTAATGCCTGTGATACGGTTTACCAGCTCACGCGTATCTACGCTGATTTCTAGATAGCTTCGATATACAGTACTTTGATCTTGTGGCGCTGTTAATGCTTAACCCATTAGTATTTGGCTTCTAAATATCGATTTAGCAGATTTCGTCCTGTTTACTTTAGTCAATTATACCCGCATTATTCCCTGTTTCAAAATATATGTTTGTTATTAGCGCTAGTCTCGTAACGTCCGAATATCGATCGTTCTACTGTAGACAATATTGAGATGTTCTACCAACTACTCATCTATTCATTATTTTACTGTAAATGGAACTGTGTTCTACTTTTGGTTCCCCATATAGGTCCAATGTGTAGCGAATATGTGTCATTGTATCAACGTGTCTATTTTCGTATCTGTCGATCAGCTCTAATTAGCGATTAGTCATCAGAGTTGCATTCTGCCTCTCAGATAACATCATCACAAGTAAGATTACTATATTAAAGAGACATTAAGGACTTTTGATTAATTGATGAAGGCAGCTATTTTAATATGCTAGACAACATTAACATTTTCGTTTTACACGTATATAACACAACAATCATTAGCAAGTTTTTCAGTTGATATGAGAATCTGTCTTGGCATGGACTGCACGAGTATTGATAGATAATAATAAATGGTACTTTAGTAGAAATTTCACGACAAATAAATTTCCGCGGTTTTTCAGGTGGTCGGTTAAATTCATACTAGCTCCTTCAGACTTTGCAGACACGCTGAAGAATTATAGGTGAGAACTTCCTGTCTCCAAAACATCAATAGAGAGAATTCGGCTATAAGACTGCTTTACAACTTGTCATGTGAGGATGTTGTACGAAGTCGGAGTACGGAAAGCCAACGTCTTTTCACCCCGACCGCAGTTTATTACTTACAACAATTCGCATACTTTCGATATGCGCAGCCAACCTTGATTACACAAATGTCACGCAGCCCATAGACAATCGACTTGTTACTACGTTAATACAAACAGACAATGCTTGGAACATTCTCAAATTATAAATACACTTCATCCTACATGAATCTCCCTGATTATTTTTTCCTGTTCGTTAAAAACCAACCAAATGGGCAATTCCAATTCTTGTTTTCACATACCATCGAGGTCTTCGCGTCGTAAAAAAAGACTCCAGCTCTCTCCCACAACAACTCTCACTAGCTTATCCGAACCTACCCAACCAGCTAAACAGTTATCGGAAACTACAGGAATGAGGCTGAACTACTATTGCGACAATGAGGCGGTCGAGAAGGGAGTTGAAAAGAACGAGACTGGCAGGAAATTGGAGTTGCCTGAATTGGACAAGTACTCGTATGTATTGGGTTCTCTCGTACAGTCAAAGAGGTGAAGACGGAGAAAACTAATCATATCCATCTCCTTTATGTGAATATCACGTGATATTCGTCATGTGGTTTTTTGAACAGTGAAACATTTAAAGCAGATTCAACTAATAACGTGGTGCTGAATGCAATCGCTGAGAATGACATAACCAAAGTGCTCTTAAGAAGAGATGTGAGTGTTCCGGCGGTGACTATCTACGAACCGAACTTGTAATTGTTAATTGATTGCAAATCGTCAATATTCAATATTTCAGATCCGAATTGCCGACTTGCACACATTTAGTGAGAAGATTGAAATAGAGGGTAAAGCCACGGATCAAAAATCATCGGGACGATGTTGGTTGTTCGCTGCTACAAATGTACTGCGATTATATATCATGAAAAAGTAAGTTCGAATTGCAGTACAGTATTGAACTAGTAATCAACAATCAATAAAAACACTAATTTACCTTTGAAAATTCTTCTTGCATGTCTATTTCAGATATAATCTCGATGATTTCGAATTATCACAATCGTATTTATTTTTTTACGACAAGTTGGAGAAATCGAATTGTAAGCAACAAAATGATAATCCTCCAACTCCGCTCGACAATTTTATATGATAAACACGTATCCCCGGGACAAATTTTCGTTTGGTTGATGGTTGTAATTCCCTTGTATCCGCTCGTCACCCATAGCTGACTCTCTTCTTTTTAACTCATAGGGTTCCTTGAAAATATGATTTCACTCGTCGAAGAACCAATCGATTCTCGATTGATCCAATATCTCCTCTCTGATCCAGTTTCCGACGGCGGACAATGGGATATGGTGCTCAATCTAGTCGGCAAATATGGCGTAGTTCCGAAAAGCGTTTTCCCCGAAACCTACCAATCCTCAAACTCATCTCGCTTGAACTCTATTCTCAAGGCAAAATTAAGGGAATATGCGCGTGAAATAAGAGAGTTGCACAAACTCGGAAAGAACGTTGCAGTCATGAGAAAAACAAAAAAGAAAATGATGGAAGAGGTCTATAGAATCGTTGCGATTGCGCTGGGGGAGCCGCCCAAGATGTTTGATTGGTGCTTTAGAGATATAAGCGGCAAGTTTTGCGAGTATACGAATCTAACGCCCGAAAGGTTCTTTAATGAATTCGTTGGATATAAGGTAAGATGAGTAATAAATGGAATATATGCAATGATCCTGATATGGTATCTGATTTGCACGTGCTTGACGTCTGCTCTCGTCTCCCCTAGGCCTCCGAAACCTTTTCTCTGATAAACGATCCCCGTAATCCATACAATCGCCTATACACTGTAGCCTATCTCGGTAATGTCTCGGGCGGACTTCCAATCCGATACGTCAACATACCCTCTTCCAAAATGCAATCGATAGCCATATCCGTCTTGCGTTCCAAAAAACCTGTTTGGTTCGGGGCTGATGTCGGAAAATTCTCCAATTCGTGTCTCGGAATCCTCGATAACGATATTTATGACTATTCTCTTGGATTTAATATTAGCTTCAACATGAATAAGGGAGACAGATTGCAATATGCCGAGTCATCGATGACTCACGCAATGGTGTTCACCGGTGTACATTTGGAAGACGGGAAGCCTATTAGATGGAGAGTAGAAAATTCATGGGGTCAGGATAGAGGTGATGAAGGATACTTTGTTATGTCGAACGATTGGTTCCATGAATGGGTTTATCAGATTGTAGTTGAAAAGGGGGACGTCGAGAAAGAGGTGCTGGATGTATTAAACCAGGAACCTATAGTATTAACAGCATGGGATCCGTTGGGGTCGTTAGCTATTGAGTAGAATAAGCGTAAGAGATTACGTAGGCGGACATTGGTTTTAATAGTAATATTAATGGGTGAATATTGTTACATAGTTTTGATTATATTATTATAGACGGTTAATAAACATTTGTCATGAATGATACACGCGCTAGAAGATTATCTCTTAAGTGTACGTCTATTTAAGACAAGATCGAATAGGCCATTAGGAGGGTGGACAAAAGTTTCGAACAATTTTTCACTCAATATCAACCTTAAAACTTTTTAGCATTAGTCAATTAACATTTTGCCATGCTTTTTATCGTAACGGTCAAGGTCATTAGGATTAGATGCGGTTTTTATATTTACGAATAGAATACGGATGTTACTCCGCAGCTAACGGTCTCTGAAATGGTTCTAAAACTATCACCACGTTTATGACAGTAAATTATGGCTCCACATTGTGTCAAGCTTTTTTCAGTATTACATATCATCATCATTATTATTATGGAAACGCCCCGCAAGTCTTCTTTGGTTTCTAGGCCGATACTTGTAGTCCGGGTGCATTTCCCTGAAGTTTTGGCCTCCGCAAGCTTCAAAAACGGTTTTCGGAAGCGCTGAGTGTCTTCCAATTAAGAATAGAGGCGGGCCATAACGATTGTCGACGCCTCATAAACATGTTTTTCGGAGTCACCAAGTGACTTCCACGCGTCTATCGCAAGCTTCAGGCCACTACCGTGCTGCCCGTTGTTTAAAAAACCGCATTATTACGTTGATGTGCTGTTAAAAAGACGGCAAGGTCAGCGTTCTTGTGCTTTTCTTTCGGCGGGCTCGGTATGAGTGAAACCTCCGCAGTCCGTGTGTTATAGTTATAGTGCGTGTTATGGCCGTCGAAGAGGTATTACGGAGAGGTGATGACTTGTCAGAGAAGATTGCTTTTAGTCCGATAGACATTTGATTTAGGGAAGTTACATCGCTGCTGTGGGTTGCACAGATTTTCACCTGGTCTATTTATTCTGACAGCTGAGTACAGTGAAACTTGTTTATGCAGGGTTGGTTGGCATAGTCGACAAACAAGGGAACTCTGGAATTCCAAAAACGGGTATCAGAATGACGATAGTAATAGACTGATTTTTTTTTCCCTGACTGACGTGCATGCATTCGCTAAGCCTTTGATGGCCTACACACGTATTGTAACAAAATCTCTAAGCCACAAGAAAAAATTTTCCCTTAATCTGTAGGACGAATTTCATCTACGTCACCTTATACATTTCCCCTTTTGGGTTCTGTCACATTTTTTTAATAACACGTGAACAATAATAATGGCGAAATAAATATGCTTATTTCGAATTGGATTTTTAATCGGGCTAGCCAGAACATTTCCACCTTGGGTTGTTAATAAAAAGAATTTACCATATCCACTGCTGCGATTATGATAAGATCCCCTGTTATGTGTTTGTCAATAGATGCACGCGTTTTGAAGAATAATGACAGGCACTCGATTTTAGTGTTATTTCCAGACATACCAAAATGTTGCACCATAGTACGAATTTTCACTACGAAGAACCTTATACACAACGAGGTGCTCGCTAAAACCCAGTTTGAGCCGGTTTTATCTATATACTTACATGCAGGGGATGAGAATGAAAGCCCATATGACGGCAGTTATTGGGGGATGTCAGCATGTAAATTTTCACCAGGCAACAGTCTCTTCATACAGATTTGTTTATATTCATTATACAGTCGACTATAGAACAGTATCTATTAAAAAAGGACGTGTAAAATTTCGTACACGATTGTCAGTTTAATTTATTTACTAGGTATATGAAATCACTTCGAATAACTATACTTTTATTTCCTCATTTAAAATAGTATTTTATATTTTAAAAAAATCCGTGTTTAAATTATAAATCTATTTTACTTATTCCCTGGTGAAGTGCTGTGCTAAAAGCCTTTCTGAATGAGACCAAACTTGCCATCGATTCCATTGGAATCTTTGACATCGGGATTATTTAATTCCTTACAAACGCATTTAGTTTAGAAAACTTTCCTCGCCTAGGCTTTTGAAATAATCCCCTCAAAAGAAGCAAATCTAGGAACGGCGTATACAAGACCGATTTTACGTCATGAGTATTTTGAAACTCAACGTTAAGGTCCCTAATTGTTTTAGCACGAGTAGAGGTAGTCAAAGACTTCGTTTAAAAGCTAAATCCCAAGGCCAGTGTACGATCAATCAGATTACTACCACAGAATGGCTAGTCAGGTATTTTTCCGTGAAAGTTTTACGCAAATAGTATACCAGAAAAACATACGTCAGCAATTGTAACTGAATATCTTCAAAAGTAACGGGTAACACTTCTTCCCAATCTTCCACATAGTCCTGATCTTGCTCCTTGTGATTTTTTCGAATCAAGAAAGAACTGGAGGAAAAGAAGTTTGACGTCTGCAACATTTGCACAATAAACCATAGATATATTGGGACTTGTGTTCCCAATCCAATCCAATTCTGTTACACAATGAATCGTATTAGTGCGAGTGCGAGTGGGCTACATCAAGAATTCAAGGTGAATAACCTCTGACAAAAGCCTTGACTTGTCTTTGTCAATATTTGAACGTGAAGAACACGATAATAAATTTTGAAATGCTTAAAGCACAGTTTAAATTGGGACATGTGTTTAAAACAGTAGGTAAATGAAAATTATTTATTTGTGCAACGATTAAGATAAAGATGCAAAAGTTCAAATTTCCCACCCAAATTGTTGTCGTCTTGAACCATTTATCCCAAATGGACAACTTGAAAGGATCGTCCAATATTACATCATCGGCTCCCCCGTGCATGCAAGGTATAACTCTCATTAAAGTTCAAAACCGCACGTTTCGTATTCCAACGAGTACACTACCCAAAGACTATAACTGCACGACAACTTCGGGTAATGTATTCAATCATTCAATCTTGTCATTGACAAGTATAACTATATTACTGATAATTGGGAAATTAACAGATCTTGTTCTATGCAATATCTAAAACGTCAGACGCGACTATGAAAGATGAGACTGCAATAATGGCTGAAAAGCCATCGGTTGGCGTCTCTACCAATATTTCTGAAAATAACGAGAATAGTTTGTCTGAGCAAATCCAACATACGATGGAATTTACGAATGTAGACGCATTGAAGGGAATCATTATAGGTATAAGCGAACGCTCTCAACCTGAACAGGCTAAATTAATGCATTTGGCTAATATGAGCAATATTGATTCTATTAGGTCAAAATGGAAACACTGTAAAACAGCTTCAATGGGAGACAGAGACAACGATTAAAGTTGGAAATAGTATTGGTAATTATCATTTCAAAGATTTGAAATCCGGAAAATACCTGTGATTGACCTTGTATGAACCGTTCAGTTATCAAAGGTACCTCAGACGCGGTGGAATTAGCAATCATCAAAATCAAAAAGTTAATAGCGGACGTGAGTAACTAAATCAATTATCCTATTATTTCACGATTTTGCATAATATTTTGTATTATATCTCTACTAATTTCTTCTCGAATCGCTCCACCGCGTCAATTTCAGGCCATGCCTCGACTACGCCCAACTCATTTCATTTCACTTCCTCTTAAAGACCCAAACATTAAGCAAAAAGTTAGCACCCTACACACTGACATCCTAGCCCTCAACCTCCCCAATGTCGATAATTCACTCTTCCTTCATCCCGAAAAATTTCACTTTACTGTTGGTGTACTGAACTTGTACACAAAGGATGCTGTAGAAGGAGCCGTGAAGTTGCTAAAGGAGCTGTCCCCAGAGATTTACGATTTGGTCGGAACGAGGACGACTGTTGCAAAGCTGACGGGGTTGGAAGTGATGGAGAATAATCCGTCACAGGCCCATATTCTTTACGCAAAGATTGAGGAAGGAGAAGTTCTAGATAGTTTGAAGAAAGTAGCAGGTTAGTTTTAAAGTGAACAAGTATGGGCGTTTGGATAGTCTAGAATCGAGAGGGTATCCTCTTTTCTTAGCAAGGATGCCCTAGTTAATAATAATTGCATTTCCTAGAGCTTCTAAATGATAGATTCAAAAAGGCAGGATACCTGAAACCAGAGAATAGGCCATTAAAGGTACAGTAATCGGATTTGGTATCTTATGTTACCTATAATCTGACCAACTCTTTTATTTTTAATCTTTGTAATCAGTTTCATGCAACGATTATGAACACTAAATACCGTAAGAACAACTCGAGATATCCGAATTCTGACCGTCATAGATATCCGCGCGCACGACCGTTTTCAGCCGTACCAATATTGGAGAAATTTAAAAATCTGGAATTAGGAACTTGTCGAATAGAGGCAATACACATTGCTCGAATGGCAGGGGTTGATGAAACGGGTGGCTATATTAGTGAAGGGTGCATAATGCTGCCTTGACGAGCAAGAGAAAGTTAATGTTGATTAGAGTTACTTTACAAAGATCGTTTAACGTTTCTTACTTTTTATTTTATTTTTCGAACTAGAATAATCACAAATTCTGTAATATTATTGAAGCGATTTGTTAATTTGCTTCGATTCACGCAACAGCATTATCATAAATGTTGCGTTGTATACAGTTCGCGCTGTCACCATATGAGTTACCAGTTATAATGAAGCTTATTGAGATACAAAATATTAATATATAAATGTTCATACAGTAGGCTTTTTTGTATCTAATTGGTTTGCATCAACTTGTTCATGTGTAAAATAGTGGCATAAAGTTACTCGAGTAATAGTTTGATTGGTTGCTGATGCCAATCAGAATGCTGATCAGAACCCAGAGCCATAACTATCTTCCCTGCTTCACAACTCACTCTATATCTGCCTCATGAATCATTTAATGTATGATAATGTTTTATTCACAGTTGCTTTATTTGCGATCGTGGCTGTCATACTAGCTATAGGTATGTAACGTTATACTGTTTGGATATGATAGTCATTTGATATGTTATGTTGTATCTGACAATTTTAAATTAGCCATACAACAACTATACAAAAAGAAGAGTGCATACAATACTTATTTATTCTTGGGATTATCGGGCTCGGGCAAGACTGCATTATATGCAAAAGTAAACGAGTTCTCAAGAAGTGTTCCTTCTTTTTTCGACAAGAGTTGAGCTATTCAAGACAAGTATCTCATTTTGTTTCAGTTACGATATGACCAAGCAGTTGAGACACATACATCGATGAGAGAAAATGAAGCTTACGTCAGACTGTTTATTACGCTAATCGACGAAGTAATTAAATCATAACCAGTTTCTATATAATATTGATTCGGTCTTTCGATCTTGTTGTTTGCTAAATATCTGTCATTTACAACATACTTCCTTCCAAGACGGAACCACTGCTCAAGACGCCGGTTCACATTGTTGATGTACCAGGTCATGAAAAGCTGAGATTCAAATTTACTGAATTCATTCCTATTACTCGAGGCGTTGTATTTTTGATAGACAGCGCCGCAATTGGGAGAAGCGTCAGGCCTGTTGCCGAGTAAGAATTCGTCCGGGCATCAAGTTATCACGTGGAATTAATACTAATTTATCCGTTTCTTTCTCTCAGATATCTTTACGATATTTTAGCAAATAAACACGTGATTAAAAGAAAGATCCCGGTACTAATCGCTTGTAACAAGAAGGATCTCTTGACAGCACTGCCTCATGAGAAGATTCAGTTGTTACTCGAGGATGAGATGTGAGTGCTAATATCGGATTACGGTCACGTTTGATGCGTTATCATACTGATACTGTTAAACCGTTTTTGTACAGTGATCAATTACGAATTACACGTACGGCATCATTAGATCATAGGGATTCAGGAGACGAAATAGAGTTCCTTGGTTACGAAAACGAGAAATTCAAATTTGAACATTTAGTAAATAAAGTAGAGATTGTAGGCTGTTCTGTTGATAAGGATGAATTTAACAACATCAAAGAATGGATTACAGATGTCGAATCTGGATATTAAATCGAACAGCAGGTGAAATTGTGACTGTCATGAGTAATAAATAGTAATAGGGAATAAAGACTGTAATGTAAACAACGCATGCAGATTTTTGCGGCCATTGGATAATACACAGTAACACGGCAGGTCAAATCGCAGACAAAGCAATTTGTTCTAATTATGTTTGGGTCATACATCGGCAATTGAATCTTCGTATGTAGGATTGAATTATGTTAAATTCCTAAATAACTTGTATATCTGTATTAGCTTAATTATTTATTGAGTGCGAATAGTAAAGCAGTATACAACTAAAAGAAGAAAACGTCTTTAGTACTCAATATGAATATGATGATAACCGATTTACTCCAGCCGATCAATCGTTAACTAGAGGTTAATAAAATAATACGCCAAGCTAGGCTATTTCTCACAAAAAGAAGAAAAAAACTTTTAAAATGCCGCATAATCATTTCGACGCTTTTCCTTTCTTTTACGGTCCTTGTTATCCTCCTCTTTTTGCATAAGAATGACGAGTATTCTAACAAATACTCCAACCAGATCAATAAACAGATCCACGGTGTGTCCGACAACGTCTGTATATCCGCATGCCGCACGATAAATTATAGCTTGGGTATCATACAAGACTATAAAATAAATGAGATTTAAGCATCATTGTGTAAAGCAGATGCAGATTCCCAAAAAGTGAAACCTAACCCATCTCTTATCTAGCTATCCCACTAATGTATACTTACTGTATCCACAAAACATAAACAATCCAGTGTATAGTTCTATGCTCCATAAGAGTTTGGATCTAAAGAACATGTTGAATACTTGTGACCACAATAACAGATTCAGTACTGATCCAAGGAGACCTCCAAGATACAAATAGCTTCGTCTTTCGCACAGTAAGGCACTGAAAGTGAATGCAGCGAAGATTCCCGCTGTACAGAGAGCGGCAAAATATACCATTTCACCGCTTCGAGACGACAAGTTAGTAAGCAATTGTTCCATCAATATAGACTGGACGAGGTTAGGTGTGAAAAAGATGTAATACATACGATCCATCAATTGCAAATGCAAGTTTGATGAGCGGTCCAAGAGATAAACCTTCCATAAAAGCGAACACCTAACATCAGACACATATAAATATGACTTGGCAAAATCTCTTGACAAAATTCTCTCAAAGCAGATAATATATTACAAAGAATACTCACCCAAAGCAGCCCAAATCGCACGTTGTTATTCTCGGGCGTGGGACTTAGGCTCAATATACCAATCAGACTTCCGAGACCCACTAGGAAAGACAACAGTCCACCCTATATAAACCATACCAATATGAAATTAGTCCCGGTTGCTTTTAATGGTATGGTTAAGCTCGCTTCGCTTCTTATGAATTCAACAGCGACACTCACTCCATATATAACCATATCATTAACATGAAGGTAGGCACCCGCAGCGGCGGTCAAGCAAGTTAGAGCAAGAGTGCCATAAACCTTTGCCAGATGCACTCGAACGTTGCTTGAAACATTGCCATAATCTTTCATAGCCTCGGAAGGAACACTGCTAGTACTGGTTTCAAAGTACGACATTTTCGCACTATTTCAAAAAATGAACGAAGTGAGGGAAGGGGATTTCAGGGTTTCTGTTTGTTTGTGAATAGAGAAAGAGAGACAAGAGTCTCAGCATATGGGGTTCCGTGTCCTTTTAGCCCCCAATCATTGAGGAATAACTATTAATTCACGTGATTTTCGGGGCTGCGCGACTGCCAATTTCTTTATTTCTTTATGTAAACTGTTTTGTATTTTGTGTTTCTTCCCAGAATTTGGTTAGCGTTAGGGTAAATAAGCATTATTATGTTGCACACAAGCGCACGTTCACCCTTTTTATATTTGGTGGCACGTGAAGAAAATGATAATGTTCGATCAAATACCGAGTGAATCGATAGTTCCACAGTAAATTTGCGATAATTCATCCAAAAATGCTATCGCCAACTTTACAAGTCGAAAAGGATTATGTTGAATTTCAATAGGCACCGCGATATTTGATGAGTATAAAGAATAACGCATTAGTATCAGCATGATAATTTCAATAATTTTGACCAACATAAACATTTAAAAAAAGTTTTTGGACTAACGTTTTTATTAATTGGTCATACCAGCATTAAATACAGACACGCTCTTCATAATACGACAAACCGTTTTACTATTGCTATTCAGTAATTCCTCGACGGCATGTATGCATCAAATTAACATAAGTGCTTTTTCAACCTTTTCCAAAGAAGTGTAAACAAATAAAACAAATAGCGCAAGTGTTAGATGCCCTCTATGATTAGACGCGAATTTCGGAAAGGAATAGAGTTTATACATTCTATTCCAAAAACCTTTTTCGCGCACTCTATATATTCTGGTTGACAAAACTTGCATTTGATTGTAGAATACTAATAAAAACACTGACTACTATTCCAGAACCTGAACAAAAGAATAGAAATATTCATCAATAAACCAGCGCCTTGTGTCGTGACTTTTCTTGAGACCATAGAGGCGATTGGCGTCAGTTAGAGTGTAATGCGTTAAAAACTTGATGTTCTAATGTTGTCTTCTCTTCAAGAGAAGATACACTATTAGGTGTTAATTGGCGTAAATTCGCATTTTGAAGTGAATTTTCTATAAATAGTAAAATTGAAATGTTAATAAACGTGCTAATACTTTGCTTGTAAATGCATAAAACATTGTCTTGCTATTATGACTTTAAGGGAATGTATATAATAAGGCCTGAACTTGCTTATCACTAATAGTGAACTTGCTGTTTGCCCACATACACAGACATATCTTCAGACAGAATAACGAAATCTTGTGATTGACCACGGTACTGCTAGTAGTGATGGAAACAACTGCAACAGTCTTATGTTGACTATCCAAAAATCAATTTCCCTTATGTGCCCACACTGATAAATTGTTAAATACGTACTATTTTAAATTTCTCCAGTATTGACCGACTGAAAAATTAACTACAACATGCCATGATCTTTCCCCCCCACTTCCTTACGTTCGTTCTAAATATTTTAACTCGAATCTTGCCTCGTTATATACTGTAATAACGATGTAAAAGCCGATCGGAAGTTTTTCCATAGTTGGTAGACCTTATTTCAATGGACATTCGGACACATTGATCAAAACAGTATAGCCCTTAATCGCAACGCAGGTTAATAATATCGAACAATTTGCTATTACAAGAACATTATACCGGTCTAATGTTATTGATAAACGGCTATCCTGACTTCTTTGTATTGTTTAACTAATGTTCAAAATAGATTGGTCTGCTTCTGTCGAGCGTAATATTAACGATTTACTTCTTGGCGTATTATCAATGAACATGTCAATTTATTGTTATTGCTTTTCATATGGTTGATATTAATTATCCATGTTGAATTCTGAAAGAATAATCTGGCTACCACACATTGGTGAGTGATAGGTATCTTGTATCTCATACCGATAACCTTAATCCATTTAGCAATAAAAAACATTAAAATTAATATACAGTACTCGTTCATAAAACCGTTACAAGGGATAATCACGTTAAACTAACCTAAACAGTGCTTGTTAATTACTGTAGGGATATTTTTAGAAGCTCGCCCCTTTGATTGACAAAATGATATGAGAATGCCATTCAACCCAACTTTGGTCAAATGTGTAACAAAATCGAATTATGACTACAAATTACGACAGACACCTCTTTACCATTAATAAGAAGATTCATTAAAGGGGGGGGGCAAACAGGTTTGATATTACTCTCAACAAATAACGTGATTTGAGTTTGGGCATTTGGTATAGTCGGGCAAATAATACTGTCTAGTTACAAGTGCTGATTATTTTGTCTGAACTGAAGTTTTGTGATTACCTCGGTTATTTAATCAATAAGCTGTTTCGGGCCAATAATGCTACAACTGTGCTAGCTATTTTGGAAAAGAACCCATGCATAAATCGGGCTTCCGGTCAAAAAAGGTATTGTCACTATCCATTCTCATTAAATCTATTGCTATATTTGTATTAACAAAGAAAGACTTTTATTGTCCACAGTAAAACTTATTTAAATGCTTAGAATTTGGCGTCATCGTATGTAAATCCATCTTCTTACTTACAACTTATAAATCTCTTACTACTTAAAAATGAACCACCATAAACAAGGGTATATTCTGATACTTTGTCTTTCGATATTCATTATATCTGTCGCCTATGCAGCTTGTTCTGCCTCGCCAAATTGCGATTGCCCAGCCGACATTGCCTGCGCATGTCCTTCACTCTCAGGTGGCGGTCGATTCTGCGGCTTTCAAATGAGTAAGTAGTCAAACATTATCTTACAGATTAAATGACAGATATCCACAGAGTATAAAATGAGTAGGCACCGGATATACAGTGCAAAATCAAAACGACAGTTTATTACACAAAGACAGCAGTGCAAACGTTAGAAGTCAGTTTTATTACCTAAAATATCGGCAGCATCCGAAGCATTTTATGCAGTTTGAGCATAACTAAAAAGGGTGGCAAGCACGATTACATGCAGACATACTCCAAGGATAAATACATTGCAGACAAACCAACCAAATCTTAAATTTATTAGGACAAATTTACCGGAAACGCTAACAATTCGTTGAAAAACTTTGGGCAATTTTTCACGCACAGCAATGCTAAGTATAAAACTTTTTGTTGTATAAAACTGTCGAAAAGAATGCAACCACAAAACAGCTTACGCACTGTACGGTAAACATTGGTGGATATCTTATTACTACTTTGACCTACAATTTATTTCAATTTAAATATGCAGATTGTACCGGAAATCGCCTCCAAAATCTTGGTTACAGTGATCTTTGGCAGTGTTCAAGTACTGGCGGCAATTGCCGTTTCGGCTCTTGTCAGATCGGTTGCTGTGGGATAAAAGGCCAAAGCGCCTTCTGTTGCAAAGAGGCAAATTGTGCTGATTGCGTCAATATTAAACAAGTTTCTTGACGAACTTTTGTTCGGTTACCAATAGTCATTTTCAGTCACCCGCCGTATTTACATTTTATAGAAAGAAAGCATAACATTAACATCAAATTCTGTACAGTAACAATCTTCAATTGAACTAATAGCTCCACCAAGTTTTGTATTAGCATATATGAAAGACTTACGTAATTTGGGTTTAGCAGTACGAATAGAAGTGCAGGCATTTATTCATCTGTTGTTGACATTAAACTAAATGTGCGTAAATAGAGAATTTGTCCTATTTGTAATCAATGTATATTTACAATGTTTTTGCCGACTCTTCAACCCTTTTTATTCCGTCCGACTTGATTATCTACATCGAATAGTAAATTGTTAGTTCTCTTTGCTGAGCCTTTAACAAGTCATTTCTCGCTTTTTTAATTTGCAACGTCGCGTACAGCTAAACGTGGTGCTTTACGATTGCGTGGTAATCCAATCACACAAACAGTTATTAAATGGCTGATAGGCCGGCGATGAGAAAGCTTTGCTTTGTTGCCGTATTAGGCCATTGACCAATTACAGTTTCATCTCTGAAATCGTTCTTTCACTTGGGTAAAACATTCCCATCGACTTCCATGCATGCTTTGTACAACGGTAATTGGAGGTATTTAATTAGTTCCCGTTGTACAAAAGATCATCCTAAAAGATGATGCTTCAAGTGTTTGAACGCAGGTTTCACCTTCCCGTCGACAAAGCACAAGCCAGAAAGAAAGCTTTTGGTTATATACCAACAAAAGCATAGTAATATTGCTTTCGACCAGCGCGTATTTCATGTTTTGTGATTGAAAAAAAAAATAATCAGATTGAATCATTTATCGTTTTCACAAATCAAAATATCAACTACTACTTACTAACGTTTCCCACTCCTGCACGCAGATACTACATCACCCATGTATATCATATGGAATTTCCTTCTCCTAACACTCCTATTTCATCTTCTTCGAATACCATTTCCACTCATCAACACATTCGATGTGATTGCTTTGATGTATGGAGTGCGTCTACTCTACTCTCTTGCTCGCTCGATGCTAGCCAAATCACTTCATGACAAACCATGCAAGGGACTTAAAATATACTTTTGTCGCACATATCATTCTCGATTTACTCCTGTGCGGCATGCATTTGATTACCCACATACAGTATTTGGAGTTGATTTGGATGAATTGGAAAGGAGGCGAGGATGGAGAAAATGGTAACCATCATTTAGGCAGAGATATGCTTAGTAAAATAGAATGATAAGCGACATTCGTAATGGAGGTGTCATTATTAATTTTGTAATTTATCCGATTTATAGGTTATTCGGCTATAACACCAAATTCTCTCTGTTCAGCATCCATGATAAAGACTACCTCGGCGACATTTCTCAGCCATCAAACTCGTCTCCTCTAAAAACTATCAAACAAAAGTTATTATGGCACTTATCAAACCACGTAAGTAATACCATCACTCGACTACACGAATAATTCACTGCCCAAGCAACGATGAACGATATCCCGTATACAAACTTGCCTTTCTTCCCGTAACACTCATAATTGCAATAGAACATTCCAACCTCTCTCATAGCACGCGTCGAGTTAGTCACTATGCCAAGACTATTGAACTACGCATTCAACCCTGTTAGTTTTCACTATTGCTACGATAAAGATGACGTCCTAAGAGTCATCGTACTGGAGGTCAATAATACGTTTGGGGAAAAGTATTTGTACGTTCTTGGACGAGAAAATAATAACCAACGAACTGTGAGGGAAGGGTATGTTAAACAATCGCGCGATTTAATTTTTTTTTGCCTTTATCAATGCTCACTCGTTATATTTCCACGAATGCTCGTATCATCCTTTACTGTATACTTTCAGGTACGACATGTGTTTTACAATAAAACGCGCATTCCACGTCTCACCTTTCAACGACCGCAAAGGGTATTACACTGCCTACTGTAAAGATCCATCTGATGGCATGCTCTCATTGTGTCTAGTAATGTATGAATCCGATTCACCTTTCTTAACGCCCTCCACGAGTCTCTCCACTGCCTCTGCTCCGGGCCCATACTTCAAGAAATTTGTGGCAACTATTTCGGGCACCGCATCTAGTCTGTCTCTCCAGTCTATGGCGTACATGCTGTTATCTTATCCAGTAGACATCTTCTTGACCATGCCGAGAATAATGAAAGAAGCATATACATTGCATTATCGAAAGAAAATGAAAGTATTTCATAGACCTAAGCCTATGGAAGGAACCGTTGTTACCTTAAAGCCTAATTTTATTGAAAGGTAAGTGCGCAAGGGAGCTGGCCACGGTACCACCAAAAACGTTTGGCAATCAGAAAAGAAAGAGAAGATTGCAAATGGATTTGTTTTTACATACTTGATGTTCTCACAAACATTGATATCTTTTATTCATACTAATAATCCATCAATTATTTAAATAGATATGCTCAAGAAGTCGTTGTAAAATATCTCACATTTTTAGTGACACTTTGTAAAGAGCCGACAACCTTTATACTTCACCTTCCTTCACCATATTCATCTCCAATACAGATTACGTCACTCGAGCAGTCTGTTAAGGCTGCCAGCTATTCCTCTTTCACGAAACCAATAAACCAAAGTGACGACTCAGATTCAGACGCCTCATCTTCATCATCGTCTCGTTCCCCATCCCCCTCGCCTCCACCACTCAAGGCACCTCCACCTCAACAGCCACTATTTTTAGAAAAGAAAACTATTAACATCAAATTACATGACTATACATTTTTTACAAACATTCTCTTTGATCAGTCTTTACATCGTGCTTTGATGTATGGTTACTTTGACAAAGCGTGGGATTGTGATGAGATTGATTTACTTCTCAGGTTTCTATTTGTTAGCTCAAATGATAACCATGATGTATTCAAATATCCTGATAGTCCAATCAACAATGAAATTAAATATCAATTGACAGAATTTGAAGAGAATGCTGCAAATATAAGGAGACGATATATGAGGGATGTATTAGACGGTGAGCATAGAAGTGGGCAGTATGTGAAGAAAGAGTTGGATATTATGATACAGAAACTGTGGCCAGAAGATGGGGAAAGGATGGAACATACAGCTACTATTACGCAAGGTGGAATATGCTACCAAACAAGGATAGATGGGATAGTGAGTAAACCACGAAAAAGCCAACAAACCTTTGCAATTTGCAAGTCCAATGGGGGCGAAACTTTTACTAATGGATCACTACATTTTACAAACACAGACCCACGTACAGGACGACATCCATTTCACTCTTTGCGATCTTCTACGTCATTCCTTGTCACCTCCTCCCTCTCCCACGTTAGAGTTGAATCCCTCTTTTACTTCGTCTCAGATCCCATCGTTAAAACCACTTTTTACCTTTACCGAAATTTACGTCTTTCCCTATCCTTCTCTGTCACTCCATTACTTATCCGATTCATCTCACGAACGCTCTTTAAATTCGATGTCACCATACTTTACGTCCTCTTCGCATCCAATTACTTCTCCCTTCGTGCCTTATTTGACATCTCGCGTACATCTCCTACCATTTCCACCACGATACTTACCATCTGAATGGAAGGATCCCGTACCTCACGTGATAGATGGAATGTTCGTATCCGCGCCTTTAATACAGCGCAAATGGCACGCGTGGATATTAAGATTAGGGGGGATTTTATATAAAATGGATGAATGGCTGTGGCAGAAGTTTACCAACTTTGTTGGAGGCCCTGATGGGAATCCCTACAGAGGCGAGGAATATATGTGGGAAGCGCTAACAGATATGGTTAAAAGGAGTGGAGGAATAGAGAGTTGGGAGGTAATTTATGAAAAAAAAGGTGAGTACGTTATCATACGAGTGGATGGGGATTAATTAGACATTTTTTAATGTGGCATGTACGCGATTTTGTAGAAAATGGTGAATTTGCACTAGTACCGCCTAAGCAACTTACAATTTCTTCAATGACAATGTCTAACCCATTTAAAAAGACTATTGATGAAGAGAGACAGCTCAGGCTATGGAAATATATGAAAACGTTTCGCGAAGTTGTTCTTACAAACCACGAGTTGGAGTACAATGAATAAATATCTCAATAGAATACTGTTCTTTGCATGTATGTTGAAATCAGGCAATTTGTCTTTGATAATAGAGTATATTGGACGTTATGGTAATAGAAATAACATACTTTCTCCATATTTTTATACATAAGTAACCATGTTATGTATAAAAGTATCTTGTTAGTAAGAAGGAAGATGATTAAAAATTGTAATGATTTGTTAATAGCTTAAAAATTCTAATCCTTAAAAGCTGGTAAAATGAATTTACAAAAATATGCACTAAATAATTGACCTTCTTGCCAATAGGAAAGTCACATTACTACCCAATAAAAATAATTTAGATGCGTATGCTGGGAATCGAACCCAGGTCTACCGCGTGGCAGGCGGTAATTATACCACTAAACCACATACGCTTTGGCTCTGTTAGTAGAGCAGGAAATTTTATATTATAGTCATGAGAAATACCCCGTTAATAGTGGCGATCGACATGCCGATCACAATTTTTATATATGAAATTCTCTTCCCTTAAAGATCTTCGTTCGAGGTTAGAATAGCTTAAAACGAACTCGTTCACGTCAAGTCCTCAAAACTTTACTAATGAAATTGGCAAGTGAAAGAGAAGTAAGAAGAGCAAAGATTGAAATTAGTGGTCGTTACCCCCTGTAATAAATACACCAACACTAACTCTAGTAATAATAATAGTAGCCGAACTTCATAATAGTAGTAATAGAAACTGTAAGTAATAGTCATAGTAATAGTAATGGGTTCACAGTTAACAGTTTTCACTATTACTATTACTATTTTGTTTATTACAGCAACCGTTTTGAGAGATGGCATGTGGGGGTGAGATGGAGGGAAATGCGAACTCTTACTCTGGACTATTCTGTTGGTATGTTTCTAGCATTCCATTTCTTTCACAGTAATAGGACGCATATTATTATGTAAGCGTGAACATTATCTGTAACTAAATTACTATTATTATTATGTCAATGGATAAAAGTGTGTCAATTTTTTAGAAAATGTGAGTGGAGGGGAGAGGGTGGTAGTCATTCGAGTTGAAAGCTGATATATGATTGATGACTTTTTGTTGATAATCTCGTTGAGAAGTATGGCACACTTTGTTGTTGCTCATCAACAGTCTCTGTTTGCGTTGTAATTACCATTGTTAACTAACGATTC